>JAVSBV010111757.1:0-21438 GCA_033117975.1 Parotocinclus spilosoma
GAAAATGTAGTTAGTGATGTGTTAGGAGCACAGAGTCTATTATTCATTACTGATGCCTTGTGCAGCATGAGAACTATTTAATTGCAGACAGTATGAGATACAGTCAATTCCGGTTAATAGGACCACCGGTTAATGGGACCAGCCGCTTATTTGGACCAAAATTCCGCTTAATCGGACCAAAGAACTTGTACAGCATGTAATATCTGTAAAGAAAATCTTAGTTTCTGGCATCACTACCCGAAAACCCCCGAGTTTCTCCCCAGCCCTCTTCTGCCACCTACATGTCTTTACCTAACATTTCAATTTACTACAAAAAAAAGCCACAAGTAGCCACTTAGCCGCAGCAAAAGCGCGTCAGATCACACTGGATAAGTTCTTCAAAACATTGACTGGAATTTAGTAAGAACTTGTTTTTTGCAGTTTTATGCTTCGCATGCTGAGTACCTACACATTGTGTTGTAGATCGTTTCGAAAAACTGGTTTGCAAATTTTTTTAAGTTCGTAAGCAACAGTAGTTCCTATTTGTACGTTTGCTATATGTGTAAATCGTACAATTAAGGTCTAATAAACATTTAATATGTTACATAGAACATCCTGTCTTGTAACATAGGGCATGTTCGGACCAGCCGGTTATTAGGACCAAAACGATCGCGTCCTGATGTGGTCCCATTAACTGGAATCGACTGTATTTTAGATAGTTTCAGACAGTTCTTGCATTTCAGGGCTTCAATACAAGCCGATTTAGGGCTCATAATGAGGTAAGTAGAACAACAACTAGATAATCTGATTTCAAACAGGTGAAGTCAAAAGGTGATTGTAATCATGATTTGGTACAAAGGTAGCATTTAAGAAAGTGAGTCTTTAAGGAGCGAAGGTGGGTTGAGAAAGTTGTGAAAATCGTTACTCAAGGAAAGACTGAAAGGGCTTTTAGTCTTAAGTTTGCCTTGTTTTTGCATTTGCAAATGTGTTGGAATGTAATGCAGTACGGAAATGCAGGAATGAAGGTTTATTAAGAAATTAAATTAAGTGACCTGGAAAAAAACATTAAATATCTAGGGTTCATCCTGTCTGTAATGAAGTAAAAGTCAAAGTGAATGTAAGGAACACTGCTTTTTTTAAATATGCATTTTCCATACCTTCCAAGCTTTTTCTGATTTGGAGTTCTATCTTTATTCGTCATCCACTCAAACACCAATTACAGAGCAAAGTCCCTCAGCACAGACACCATCTAACATTTTTAAATGAATACCCTGCTTTACATGTGCTCTCCAAAACTGTACAGTCACTGTAATGTGATTCTTTTCCAGGTGCCCATTTGGTTATTCTGGATTTAACTGCAATGATTGTAAGTTACTCTGTGGTTTAAGAAGCTGCATAAATAGGATTATATAATTATATAATGTTATAATTATGAATTTTGTGAAAAAGTGACAATGATTTATACCCTAATGCTGTGTTTGTTCAGCATCGTTGTTGGCACTGGTGGTGGTCGCAATTGTTTTGGGTGTAATTCTGCTCATCGCCCTTTTGGCCATGCTCATCTACTGTCTGTTCTGCAGGTGAGTACATGTCTGAGAATTACGGATTAGCTCACAGTGTGTCGTTTGATAATCATAATCTGACCTGACATCCTGGAAGGTTTCAGTATGCAAACGATCCTTCCATCCATTCATTAATGGTTAACAGTGCTGGATGATCCTGACAAGCAAAAAATATAATGGTTTCTGTCTTATCAAAAAGGGGTGTGTTTCCTGATAACTCATAATTCATATTATGATTTACAAACAACTTTAAGAATGACATACATTTAAGAACGTCAGTTTCCCAAAAGCCTTCTTAGTTCTATGCTGAGTCCTGGAAAAAAATATCGTCATTATACCACAAAAGTACGATCAGAAAATTATTCTGAAAAATAATAATTGATGAAACTGTTTGTTTCACAGGACTGAAATGATTTCAACTGTGGAATGAATGGAATACTATATAAATTACTTAGAATTTAATTTAATGTGTTCATGTATAATGTAGTCATGTATTTAATACTTGGAACATAATAGCAACATAATTTAAACTAGTAAATTATTATTATGCTTTGAGACAATGCTCCATTGTAAAAGGTGCTATATAAATAAATAAATAAACTATTATTACTTTTTGGGTGGAAATGTAGATGTAGTATACATGTTGCAATGAGCTCTGTTTTAAAATAAATTATTCCTATTTTTAATTTGTGTTTTATCTATTAACTGTGCCATTGGCGTTTGTAAAACCAGCGCATCAGTAATTCTTTATTTTAAAAGGGAATTTAGCAGAATGTAGGACTTTTGAGGTAGAACCAGTGACGCGCAGTGAGGTCAAGGGCGGATGAGACAGTAGACAGGCAGGCAGATTTACACATAGAAAAACCTCAAATTACCTTTACTGATTAGTTTTTATCCTATGTAATATTGCATTCTGAACACACATGTATTGATTCACGTTCATTTCCTGGTTTTTCGTATGTTTTGGTGGAAAGTTGTGGGATGCACCATGGGAGAACCTGCTCAATTTTCAAATCTGACTCACATCTGGGCACACGACAGCCCTTGTTGTCAATAGTTCAGTTATTTACACACCCAGAGATCCCCAGTTCAATCCCTGGTCTAGGCAGTACCTGTTTAGAGTTTGCATGTTCTCCCCATGACACATTGGTTGTCTTTGAGTGTTCTTGTGTACTCATTCACATTCTTGCGTCGTGTTCGACTATCCTGTTGCTCTGAATTACCCCAGTGTGAGTGAGTTGCCTGGGATTTTAGGATTAAACATTGTTCCTTCTATAAATAGCCACAGATGCTGAAAAACATTCTTAAAATTAAACTTTCATGTGCTGAGCAAAAGTCTTAGGCCACCATTAGATTAGTTGTTTTAGGATCAGTATAATGACCATATATAACATATTGCTGCCAACTGAATTCACAAATATTAAACTTAGATGAATTACTTCATAATCCTCTTTTTTTACTGATCTTCATTCCTATCTTGTACCTTAGCCTTTTTCACCCTGTTACACTTTGGAAAAGGTGGTCTGATCGAGGCTCTTTGGACTGTAAAAGGGTCTAACGTGGCATTGCGATGTAGGTCAAAAAGAGTGCTGACACTAAATACTTGGCATTGTAGCCGTCAGAAGCTGTTTTTATCAGTTTCTTAACAGGCTTAAACGTTTTCTGTATTTTGTGGTTGTATTCAAGAGACCAAGAACCAATTCTAATTATGTCATCATTATCCAACAGCAAAAACAATAATAGATCTAATGTATAGTGGCTTCAGCACTGAATACAATATATATATATATATATATATATATATATATATATATATATTAAACTCCTTGGATTATTATACATTCAGCTTGCGATTGATTTATCTGAATGTAACCAATCAGGGAGCACTTGTATATATTCCTTCAGTATAACGTTAAATAGTACGATCAGTATCAGTTTACAAAAGAGAGATAAAAGTGATCATTTCCTGTTGTTTATAGGACAAAGTGTGGAAACTCAGCTTACCCCAACAGTCCTTACGCTTCAGATGACTTCCAGTGGACCTCACAGGCCGTCGTGCCCATCCCTCGTGTCAGTCTTAGCCACAACACTGACTCTGAAACCGCGCCGGACACGACCTTGCCAGCGAAAAAGAAATTCAGCAATGGGATGGTAAGTACTTGCGACCTTGGTGAGGATCAAGGATCCCAGGTTATAGATGCTGCCCGGTATGGCTCAGGTCAAAGTGGGTCACCTGTACGCTAAAATATTGCATATGCACAAACGTCTTTATCATTACATTTTTTATACCCCTGATCTGGTCACTTAAAGCCATTAAATAATGTTCACTTTTGCAAAATGATACATATCAACTCTCATTTGTAAAATATTTGTGAAGAACAGAGTTTAAAATTAGACACACTGACCATCATGTATGTCAAGCATTTATCTGATTAAAGACACTCAATTGGTGATTTAAGATTTTCATTAGTGGTGTTCCGATCGATCGGCCACCGATCATTATCAGCCGATTTCCGTGAGAAAGCCTTTCAATGGCGATCACAAAAACTGATCACCTGTACTTTGCAGCCCGCAGAGGCTCTTTGTGCAGTGTTGTGTCTCCGCCCCCTTTCCGTTACACTGAGCAGGCGCATTTTTTTTTTACACGGCCTGTGAGAGTGATGTAAAGTTTGCATCCTGCAACCAAAAAGTACCTCGCGGGAGAAGCACATTAAAATGCTTCAACACAACTAATTTAATATGTCATTGAAAGAACAAACACTTTCGGGAGTATGGTGAGTTTTTGAAGCTTACTGCAAAGAATAAAAAAAGGCACCCGGTATGTGTTTGTTATCTGTTATCAACAGTGATCGGTACTCATAGATGATCGGTATCTGAATCTGCAGCATTAAACATGATAGGAGCATCCCTAATTTTTCAATTTTCATTATGACTATTATCTACAAAACTGTCCATATTGTGATGGAGAAACAAAAAAAAGAATGAATAAATTTACACTGCTCACAGAAATTAGGGGATATTTTATTACAGATATTTCATTTTGTAATATCCCCGAATTTTTGTGAGCAGTATATATATATATAACACATGATATTGTGGGTGTGGTCAATGGGAGTAATCTGCTAGCATTAGTGAATTAGAATGGACTTACCTGCTGTGAATGTGATTATAACTGAAACGCCACTTGCCTGATTATGACGCACATAATGAGAGCATCACTGCCACCTCTTGCATGGGAGGAAGATCACTCCACCAACGCACACTATATGAGATCTCACAGAGCACTCTTTTATAATTGTCTACAGCGCATATAAATTATAAAGCACTTATTTTCAACTCGCCCAAACATGTAATGCATGAATACACATTACTATTAAACCTTTAGTTGCAATTCCATGTGTTACAGGCTGCAGTTATCTGTCATTTACTCCTATATATAGTAACCTGGACACCTTTGAAATTGTGAAATTGTGATAGGACCAAGGTTTCGATGCTTAAAGATTGTAAATGTGATTGTTAATAGTTTTAACTCTCCAGGCCAAGCTGCTATTAGGCTGGTATTCACAGATGGAGAATTAACGCAGTTCAAAAATATTAAGAAAGACAGCAAAAGTTTAAAGTTCTACAATATTGTGCAGTTGTGCAGGACACACCACTTGATAATTAAAGAAAACAGTCACCTTTAAATTTACATTTAACACGCACAATTTGGCAGATTTTATACAAAACAGTAGAACAGGAGAAAAGGTCAGCGAGTCTTTCCATATCTTCACCAGCAATAAAATAATTTTGGACTCTAACCAAAATTTTACAGTCTTGTTCATCACTTTTAACTTCATTGGGATTACCAGTAAAACATGAAACTTTTAATTAATAAATAATTTAATAAAATAGAATGGATCAAAATAAAATGACAATATTAAATTCAGTGTTAAAGTGCGTGTGTTTAAAATAAACTGTATGCATAATTCATTGATTATGAAATGTATTAAAATATCTTAGTGTTTTTTAACTGAAATTCATGTAACTCGTAGTTTTTGTGTTGTGCTTGTTTAATACTTAAAGCATAACTTCCATGGCGAATATCAGTGACTGTCTGTCCTTGAGGGCAGCATGATGGCACAACAGTTAAGGAGCAGCGGACAGACTGTGGATTAGTTCATAGTTCAAGACTCATGGTTAAGCCATTGAATACTGCCCTAAAACTTATACTGCTTTGACTCTAAATATAACCTCAAAATATAATATCAAAGTAAATGATTTATTCTATGAAATCTCCATAGAGACAGTCCAACCAACAGTCCACATATACAACTCCACTCTGAATACCAACCTTAGAGCATCGATTCTTACCCCATACCATCCTCATGTTAATGAACCGTCCACCTGTGTGTTATGTGTTACTGTTTATGTGCACATGATGTCCGTCCCGCTTTGCCTTGCATGTCCGTCACTCCCTCCGTTATGATACTTTAGAAGATTAAAGGAAAGGTAAGATGTGGCATGGCTTTACATATTAATCCTGGCTCTTACCAAGCCAGATCAAATGGTGGAGGGTGTGCATGTGCATAATGTGTGCATGTGTGGCTGCTGGTGGTGGGTCTGCTTACCACTAATTAATCAGATTCATTTATTGCCTTGTCCCTGATGGACCACTACGACGTCGCCATTCCAACTCAAATGTAAGAGACATGTTGACAGTTCCAACAGGTTTTCTTATTTTCACTGTATATATTTATATTCTGTCTGCAGAAATGACCTCATATGTAACTTCTAGACGGCTAGCTAAATCCTGAACATCAATCTTTAATTATCTTATGCACATTAGTTGATGAAACTAAACAGGGTTTATATTATACTGCTCACAAAAATTAGGGGAAGCTTCTAAATGAAATATCCCATAATGAAATATCCCCTTATTTATTTTATGTGAGCAGTTTATGTCAGATCTATATACCAATATACCAACAGATTTGAGGTCAAGTTGAGTTTATGCTATGGTTTTGTCTTGTAATGGTCACTTTTAGCTCTTTGTATTAAACAGCGTAGCTAGCTAAATTGTTAGCATCAGTGAGAAGCTGTCTTGTTTCTGTTACTATGGACTGAGGTGAAGCATCTGGGTTTTGATCCAATGTGCAGTCATACACACAAGTGACCAGAGCTGTAGATTCAATTCAAAAAGTGTGCCTTTCCAGGTGAGGCACACTGATAAGGTCCAAGACCGGTGGGAGGAGGATAGCTGTGCCCTAGCAAATGGGCTTGCAGATCATCCAGTAAGACAGGCTCAAAGAACACAGTAGCAGACTAGAAAAAAGGCAAAGCGACAAGGTGCATTAACGAAAAGATGTAGCAATATTTAAGTTAGTCAAAGGACTATACTTAGAGCGAGTGGTGCTATATTAGTAGCGTATACGACAAACCAGCAATCAGTCAAGCTCCAAGCCGTTTTTTAAGTAGGATCTGCAGGCATGTGAGGGAACGATCAGCCACAATCTTATTGGAAGGTCTGGGGAAAGGTGTTTCTTGAGCAAGACGCAACTACCACCACAAGATGTCATAAAAGCTGCCCCAAAACCAAAGTAAAACAAAACAAACAAACATCACACAGTGAAACCAGGGGGTGAGAGGAGCCCTTCACAGAGCACACCCCTAATAGTAGAACATGGTTCGCAAAGTTGTTGGACTTATTTGTTTTAGTAAATACTGACATCTATGGCATTGTCATTACAAACTCTGTGTAAAAGCCTTAACACCTGTGTTCTAGGTAGCTAAATTATTTAGTAAAAAGGCCTGTGATAAAACTTTAATATTCCTGTGATATTTCTCAGGTATTCCTGTGTAACAATGTAATTTACCACATAAATAATGACAGAAACTGGCAGTATGTCAGGAACCAATCACTTGGTCCTATGGTAAAGTACCACTGCTTGGTGGAACAAAACAAATATTGAGTAAGTCTTCTGGGTAATTACCTGTTTTATATTTAAAACTCTCGGAAGTACACATTTCACCATAACATTACCACAGAATACCATACACATTACAGCATCAGTATTGATGTGGTACAGCCAAATACCACAGGGAGAACCATCTGTAATACCACAGAAATACGACTGGATAAATATTACAGCTGTTTGTGTAGTTATTACCATACCATTTTTGTAAGGTTACCTAACGTACTGAACAACTTATGTTTACCCTGGTAAAAACAAATCCATTATAGCCCAGAACAGCATATGTTTTGTATTTGGAAACTGTTATGGTGGTCCTGTAGTGATTAGCATAAGATGCTGCTTCAAGCAGGTTTATGCAGGTTAGCAGTCTAACCGGAGAATCTAAACCATAAACTGTGCCAGACTTTGCTGGATTTTTGTGCAGAGTTGTACACTTTCATTTATATAAAGTCATAAAGCTTTTGTATCTACTGTGTAGTTTTAGAGCTCGAGAGTCCTTTCATTGTAGATTACAGGGATGTTTAAGGAAATAAACAATTTTCATTGAAAAATATCCCCATATTTTGTGTGAGCCATATATTTACAGCGTAGTTCAAGTCCTTTACAATGACTTATTATAGTTGAGTGCTACTATTTATAAATGTGGTTTACAAAATAGGCTAGTAATTTACTACAGGGTGAGTCAAAAGACACAGGGCATATTCTCGTGCTGCAGCAAAGGCTGCCAAAACCATTGTTGGGGTTTCTTGGTCGGTAGCAGTTCTTCAGACGATCACTACGTGACTTTTTGTAAACAGTCCCGTTTTCTTAATTTGGTTATGAAGGATCTAACAGTCCTGTGTTAAATTAGTGAATCTTTCAGGGTGTCGGTTGTTGAAGTCGGTTGCTATAATAAGGCAGATGCTTCACCCAGACAACAGAATCATCAATTCCATCTTCAGTTACCTGCGACAAACAACTAAAGTTTTGAACTTTCTGTGTTGATAACCTTTGAACCACAAGAGATCAGATTACAAAGCAGATTGTGGCAATCAATTGGATTGACAATTCTGGTCTTGTTTGTTATGCTACATGACCACATTCCCATTAAAAAAAACTTGCCCTTGATCCAATATGGCAGCTTTCAAGATGCTTTGGACAGCCTAAAAGATAGTTCCCCTCAATCATCGCGTGCTGGGGTATTTATAAAAGTAATTTTCCCTTTTTTTCTTTTTGACTTTTGACTCACCCTGTACACCAGAGAGTAGTGTTACCATTATGGTTTCATCTACTTATCGTCACTTTACGTGGCTTATAGTGAAATACTTCACATCTAGGTATTCATTAGTTATGGTAAGTATTCTTGGTTTATTCATTTTTAAGGAAGTTAACTAAGCCACTCGGGTGGTGCAATGTCAATTTCCCAGCCCCTGGTGCAGTGACCTGGGTTTTGAGTCCCAATGTTGCCTTCTGGACAGATGCTGTTTCATCAACCTCTGCTGGCCCCGTGATGGACCGGCATCCCATCCAGGGTATACCTATGCCTGTGCAATGTGTTATCCATGATAGGCTCTGGAACTCCCCTCAACCATGACCAGTACAAGCAAGGACAGAAAAAAAGCTTTAAGATGTTAGAAGATGTTAGAAGCCAGAAGATTGTCTTCTTTTCATTTCCACAAAACGTGTCATTTATATTTTATTCAAGACAGTTACATAAGCTAGATAGAGAAGTTATTCGCTCGTCTGTTCTGTGAAAATATAACCTCTTGGATGAAAGTTTTTGATTAAAGATTTAATTATACACACATGACTTTGGTTAATGTGTAAAATGAATTTCACGTGTGGTAAAACCGGTGGTGAAATACTAACTCAATTATTGAACCAATCATATCAGATTATGAGTCATATGAGAATGACTTGAGAATGATTAGTAAGGAACTTTCATGCGTAATACACACAAGGCTAAATGATCAGTCTGTTAGCTATATACTACACCTAGCCATGCAGTCTGCCTGTATCTTAACAACTGAAAAACAATGGATCACTTTATTAAAGCGTGTTCATGTAATAGGATGCCACTTTTGCAACCTGACAGTTTGTAAAGTTTCTTTCCTCTTACATCAGCAGTGCTATAACTGAAACTACAGAATAGTGGAAGCTGTTATATCTTATGGATATGGAATGGGATGTCATAGAAACCCCTGTGGCTGGTGCGTGC
Organism: Parotocinclus spilosoma; assembly: GCA_033117975.1. Classification (NCBI taxonomy): domain Eukaryota; kingdom Metazoa; phylum Chordata; class Actinopteri; order Siluriformes; family Loricariidae; genus Parotocinclus; species Parotocinclus spilosoma. The sequence continues at coordinate 9,693 of JAVSBV010111757.1, forward strand.
AGGTGTCCCAATACTTTTGTCCATATAGTGTATATCTTTACATTGTCTACAGTACATGAAATCACTGATGTGCTGATTACATTATTTGGCTTCTAGGAATGCAAGTTAAGACACAGAAACTGAAAAGTACTTTGTGAGTTTCTGGTGAGATAATTCTTGGTTTGCAGGTTTCTTCATACAGGTTGATGGAAACTGGAGCTGGGTAGTAAGAAAGCCTGCTAACTAGCTGGCTTGCTAGCTGTGTGGTAATGTTACCTCTGAAAACCCTGTCCAGTCTCACCTAGAGGAGGATGGGTTCCTTATTTGGTTCCTCTTGATGTTTCTTTCATACGTGTTTCACGTTTTACGCCTCTCAAGTCCCACCTGCTCTGCATGATATTTCATCATCTCTAAACAAATTGTCCTGTTGTTTATTGGATGTAGGCAGAAATTTCTGTAATCCTGCTGCATGATGGGTATAAATATGGACACGGGTGATTGTAGCCCTTATTCCACACATAGCATGAAGTGAAAACTGTGACAAGTTACTGCTAAACTGTTATTTTTTTTCAAAACACATAAAATATGGGATTACTAATTACTTACTGATCACTGCCTTATATATATATATATATATATATATATATATATATATATATATATATACACACTCACAAAAATTAGAGCATACTTCATTAGCAGAATGTGAGCAGTATAGATGGGGTGTAAGGATGATTCACAATGTGTGTAAAAATGATCTGCAGTCATCTGAAAATGTAGTGCATTCTCAAATATGCATGTACAACTCTATTAATTGCAGCAGACTGAAGATGTATTTGTTTTTGTTTACAAAATAAGCACATTATTTAGAAGTAATTTTTCTAAAATGAAAAGGCAATGTTGTCACTCAGGTTATATATGTGAAAATGTTATATACATTAATTAAACCTCTGTTTAAAGTCATTTCTCCTAATTGCTTTGGGATAAATGTTTTTGTTTGCTAACTTATTCAAGAAAATGTGCATCGTGTGCATCGTGCAAATTGTTAAATCAGTATTGTGAAAAGAATCTGATCATGAGCAGTGTGCATCATTACACCCCTGATATACAGTAGATATTTACACACATGTACATACATACAGTATATGTATGTATATTTAAATTCCAGTACTGTGTCAAATCTTTACTAATCCACTTTATAAATGCCAAAGATTGTCATGTTTTAATTATATGTATATAATACATGTAGAAATTATCAATTCTATGTAACTGGCTTGGGCATGACACATCATTTCATTAATTCAGTCATTCATGTCATGTGTGGATGAGGTTTATTGATGGTAAAGGTATCTAGTATCTAATATTTAATCTAATATCTAATATTCATCCTGCTTCTTTTCCAGACCGGTTCCTACGACCTCATGCAATTGGAAGACATGAGAACTTTTAAAGCCAGAACCCCACCACAACATTCTTACTTGATTGGGGGCAATGACAATCCCTACTTCATACCAGAAGAGAATGAAACAACATAATTATGAGGAGAAGATGGACAGTGAGTGAGCCACAAATAGGATGTAACAAAGTCTGATGTGATTTTTTAAAAGAGAGAAATGGTATTTCCTGCATCAAATCTGTTGAATTTAAAGGAATACTCTGGGTTTTTTAATCTGTGGCTCCTGTTTTTTTTGTAGCTTGTGTGGTAATTAATGAACACGTAGTGAAAAACCTTTTGACTCATCCATACAAAGGAAGATGAATTCTGCTAATAAACATTTTACAATTTCACATTTCACATTACACAATGCACATTTGTACACTTGTACATTTTCATTGCTGCATTTTAAAGCATTTGAAGGGGAAGCTGATTTTCAAAATTCAGAGTACAGAAACATATTGATTGACAAGTTTCAAATGATTAAAAGTAATTTTTCTTTCAATTCAGCAGGTTCTATTTGTAAGGCAGGCTGTTACTAAGACACTATTTTACCAACAGAAGTTATATATATATATATACTGCTCACAAAAATTGGGGGATATTTCCTTATGGGACATTTCATTATGGGTCTGTTGTAGCCTAGCAGTTAAGGAACTGGACTCTGGACCAAAAGGTGCTCAAGGACCAATTGGGATTCAAATCCCACCTCTGCCAAGCTACCACAGTTGGGTCCTTTAGCAAGACCCTTAACCCACAACTACTTGGATTGTATTAATTATAAGTTGCTCTGGATAAGGGTGTCTGCTAAATGGAGTAAATGCATTTCATTTTGATAAGGTCCACATTCATTTTGACATTTCATCTATTTTTTGTGAGCAGTAAATATTTCTCAATTGTCCAGTTTGAAAATTAAGAATAGAGTGGAGGAGTTCTGATATGATTTGAATGGGAAAAAACATTGCAAATGTAAGCACTTTTACATTTTACAGAAGATTCTTCCAAATCATCTGTAGCGTTATAAGCAACAGACAAGAGAAGGTCTAGGTTACATGGTGGAGGAATACTTGAAGAGACTGAAGTGCAATATGGCCATTCCTGGGACGTCACTCAGCCAATAAGGTTCCTGGGCAGAAGATAACTGTGTTATAATTATACCTATAGATGCCCTTTCTTACTGGAACAAATAGAGCAGAGTTAAACACCCTGGAGTATTCCTCTAACAGTGGACGCTGAACTGTTCAGGTGAGGGTCAGTGAGAAATGAAGGACACTGAACTCATGCTGAACTCTTGACCCTCACCTCTATCACAATATAGCTTAGACAATCTAATTCCAAACTGCTCATATATAGGACACCAAAGATCAGGATGGTTTGGGGTTTTTGATGTTTGTTAGCTCAATACAATTGTAATATTTCCATATTTTTATACGTAGTATCTATTTGATTTTTATTTATTTCAGAATGCTTAGGTGTTGTTACTAATGGAGTGGAAGATCTACATCACATAGGGATAGGGATATAGGATTTATAATACGCCTGTCGTTATTTATAGGAATATTATTTCTTATTAAATTCAACACGAGCATTAGGAAGGACTTCCATGGTTGCCTCGAGTGGCTTCTAGCAACAGTATCTTTTAAACGTTTCTGTTTTTTTTTTGTTTTTGTTTTTTTACTACATGCACATTTTGTCCAAATAAGATCAATTTATACATTTTTAAAACATTGTTAATTTGTAGCTTTCATCACGTTTTCAAATCCTGTATTTCCCAAACCTTTGCATCAAATAGAATTAAATAATTGTTGCACCGTTACTGTCGTTATGTACATGCATGCTTTTGCACATAACTTGGTCATTGTAAGTAGGGCTGCACAGTATGAACAGAATATTCTATTACATGATACAACAGCTTGTAATATATTAAAACCAATCAAACAATTGAAAAAACTCTTGGTCAGAGATGTATATTTGCAACCCATAACAGTATCTGTACTGCCAATATTGAGATAAATATTAAGAACTGAAATATTGTTCAGCCTTGTTTATATGTCTACAAATATATAATATATTCTTTACATGTATATATCTGTCTTTATTAAGGGCTTTTTACGAAGTACATTCTCTAAAGGGATCTGTGCCTCTCACTTGTGCTTTATAAGTAGGAACCTTTTGCACCAAGCAGCTTTGTTTCCTGCAGTGGCTGTGCCAATAATTTATTCAAACCAGATATTTTCCACACTAGATTGTTTTGAGCTGCGAACTTCTTTTCTAAATGTAACTGGAAATCTGTTTTTGTAAATGAATAAAACCATATTTGTTTAGAAAATCAAGTTGTGTTACGTGATATTTCTGTTTATACCCTGTTGGGATATTTCATTATGGGATATTTTATTTTAAAGTACAGTGTTCCCTTGCCACTTCCCTGTTCACCTTTTGTGCACTCGGTGCATCGCGTTTTTTAAAAAATATGAATGGAAAAAATATATTGTGGATTTTCGCTGTTTCGCAGGTTTCGATCTTCGAACATGCGTAGTACGTGTAGTATAGTTATTGTATACATAAACATGTATTTGATTAACTTTTACATAAAAAAAATCACAATTTATTCAAAAAATATTCGAACAATAAAGGAATGTTATAAATGATACAATATTACGATTTATAGTAAATACTGTATTTACCCAGCGGATGAATACTCACCAAAAATGAGAAGTAACACTAGAGCATCGTCCGTCAGAGTCACTACTTGCCGACATGACAAGTTTTTATCTGCGGTTTTGTGTTCGTTGTTTGTGAAAGTTTCATTATAGTCTGAATTCATTCAAACCCTACGATGCCACCCAAACTTTCTGCAAGTTCTACGGCTTAAATAGTGTATAAATACTAAAATAAATATAGCGTCCCTACTTCACGGATTTTCGTTTATCGCGGGTGGACCTGGAATGTAACCCCCACCATAAACGAGGGAACACTGTATACTTAAGTATAAGTATATTTTTGTGAGCAGAATGTTATGTAAAATGAATACTCGCTTCATTTAGCATGGCTAACAAGGCTACAAGATAACACATAATCTCAATATTTTTGTAAAATATCCCAAATCTGTGAGACATTTCCAATTTCCAATATACAGCTCACAAAAATTAAGGGATATTTTAAAATGAAATATCCCATAATTAATGAGAGCAGTGTATGAGCATTAATGCAACATAGAAGTAGGAGATGTTAATTATTGTATAATAATTTTATGTATAAAAAATTTAGGAAAAGAGAAATCAAACAAAGGAACTCGCATGAAAGAAAGCAAGAAAGAGGAGGAAAGAAAAAGTGCCTCAGGACGGGATAAGATTGGGAAGGACCCAATATCAAGGTAACAAGCTCACTAAGCTCAACACAAAAGAAAAGTGCACACACTTCACACTCATGCATACAGTTCCCAAAGCTGAGACACGTTCAGAGCGTGCCAAAATCTGAACTCCTGTCAGCAGATGATGGCAAGACTGGTGTAATTCACAAAGCAATGTCAAGCATTAAAAAAAGTGACACACAGGCTTAAATAATTTCCTCTGATAAAACACTGGAGGAATAGTCGTTAAGGTGTTGCAATATTGACCAGAAGGTTGAGGGTTTAAGTTCACTTCCACGTGAACTGCACCTGACGTCAGAAGTTAGTTGTTCTGGCTGATTTTGTTATACTTAATTCTGTAAAGAAATGTAAAGGAAAAATCGAAATTCAACTTGTTAAAACTTTGGTGAGTTAAAAAACCCTCCTTAATGCCAAGACGTAGGAGACCAAAGACATGATATTCTAACTTTTATTGACCACTGTTCTGCTCGTTCAGTATTCAAACAATGGATAGTTCGTGAGGGCAGAATGAAATATTATTATGTTTCACATCTAATAATAAAAACGGATTGAATGGATGCTCAATGAATCATCACCATCATTTGATTTTAAAACGTTACATTATATTGCCTAAGACTATAATAATAATCTAATTACATATTCAAATTACATATATTTTACAAAAGATGGAATTAAATATAATAATCTTTAATATTTATATATATATATATATATATATATATATATATATAGATACATATATCTATATATATATCTATATCTGTATCTCTATATATATATATACAGTATATATATATATATATATATATATATATATATACATACACGTATATATATATTTTTTTTATTCTTGTTTTTTTTCCATTTTATGCTTGAGAAAAAAATAACTCTGACTCAATGTGTCTCATTATTAATTATTATTATTATTATTATTATAGTAATAACGCTAATAATAATAATAATAATAATAATAATAATAATAATAATAATAAAAATAATAAACTGTTTTCACCTATGCATAATTTGTATTGCATATCAGCTGCTTTGTGTCCCATTGTGACATCACAGTTGCTTGAAGAATTGGAATGTTCGTTTCTCTTCTTTGCAGGTACATGAGCACATCATTCCACTTCAGACACTCAAGGAGCTTGTTTTGTTGTTTTGGCTCTGCACTTATTATATATTATAGATTGTTTAGTAGTTAATAATTAATTAACTAACGAAGAAGGTCAGGAAGGTAAGTATCTTATAATCAACTAGGCTTTTTTTTTCGTTTTGGTTGGGGTTTTTTTTGCACTATAATTTTAGTTGAAATCCTAAAGGAACTGAATTAATGATTTTATTTTATAGTATCTTCCCACTTTCTCAGGCAGTATGTACTGCCAGGAAGAGATGCCTGATGAGCAGCCCTCATTCACAGAAGTTATGTCTGTAAGTTTATCTTGTTCCTGTTATTCTGTTTGGTTTGGAGTAGGTACAGGTTTAAATCAAGGCTTTTAATGTGTTCATTTTGTGACCAGATCAAAATGTCGGCAGCTTCTGATAAAATATCGCTATATTCACACCTGTCCCTGGAGAGTGTGACACTGGTAAGAGATTCTTACACAAAGTTTATACTTTGATATTATTTTCGATTATTGAAGTGGATAAACATATTTTTGTTGATACAGGATGACTTTAGAAATGATCAGGACGTCCCTCAAGAAGTACCCTTGGCATCCACCACCCATCCCAAAGAGGAAACCTCTAAAATAGCTGAGAAGATCCTTATACAGGTGGTGGAGAAGAGTCTCGAGGAGCTTCAAAAAGAGCTGGAGGATCGTCTGGACGGACTTCAAAAGAGGTTTATGGCCTGCTTGTTGACAAGAGAGCAGCTGATGCAGACACAGGAGCAGAGCATGAAGGGCATGCTGCACAGGCTGAGGAACCAGTTGACTCAGTGGGTAAGGCGCTGGACAATGAAGCTAAAGGGCAGCATGCAGGAGAGCAACACTGATAGATGTGGCAACATGCTGGCCAGCATGAGGCTGGAGATGCAGACCATGCTCTCAGACATGGAGGACAACCACAAAGGGTGTCTTCGCCAGTGCAACAGGAGGAACTTTGATGATGACCTCAGGATCTTTAGTCAGGACCTGGAAGGGATTCAGGGTGCCTGCCAGAGACAAGTTGAAGTCACACTGGAGAGGCTAAATAAGGCATTTTCAAAGATGGTGACACACCAAAACACCACAGTCCCAACCAAAATGCAACAACCGCCTCTCAGTGATGGGCATTCACAGGACTGGACCTTTATCAGGCGTCCTCCTCCTCGCCTGGCCCCCATCACTGGGCTCAGTGAAAAGGTCCAAAAATTGATTGCATCTGGAGCTTTCGGAGAAGTAAATACCAAAAGAAGCATCATTACAGATAAAGCGATCAATTCATATATTTATTTATTTATTAATTTATTATTTTATGCGCTTTTCAGATTCCAGGACCCCAACCACAGGACAACAACAGGGGAGAGAAGTACAAAAAAGAACAAAGCTCACCACCACAGGCTACCGTAAATACCAGACTGAGCTTGAGGAAGAGGTGAGGTGAAGAGAGGATAAATATAAAGCTTTTTAAATATAACAAGCATTACTTAATTGTCTTGTTGCTCTGTTTACAGGTTTTTCAACTTTTTCTCTTCCCTCAACTGTTTTAAAGCAGACCTGGACTTCTAAACCAAACGAAAGTTCAAATAAAGACAGAAAATGAGCATCATATCTGTGTAATGTTTTTCTTGATTCATTTGTGTCATAATGAATGAAGTGGATGGATTGTGCTGGAGTTGTAATTATTTATGCAGCAGTATGAAATATATAAAAGAGGTTCTTACCACAAAAAAAACATTACAAATACACTAATCTTCCCCATACCTTGGCAAACACAAACAAAACTAAATTTAAATTAAACAAAACATCTATGACAATATAAAACTGTTGGCCCAACATGCATAAATCAACCAGCCCACCAATTTACCAATCAATGAAACAAACAAGCAAGCAACAATTAGTCAGTGTACCAAATAACCAACCAGTTAACCACCCAACCAATTTACCGTTCAACCAATCAATGAACAACGAAACACACAGAAAACACATTTATCAACAAAACAATAAATCAACCAATCAAGCAAAATTCATATCCAAACAGAAAGACCCAACCAACCAAACGACCAATCTATCAACCAACAAAGCAACCACCCAACAAATTACTGATGAACCAATCAAAGAAACAACCAAGAGAGCAACAGCTTATTCAGCCAACCTGAAACATCCAATCAAGTTATGAAGTGAACTATTTTGGTTGGTTTGTTGTTTTGTTAATTAAGATCGCTTTCAGCATCATGGGTATTTAATGACAGACACAAGATTACATCAAAACTAGGATAGGCCGATCAACAAACCCAATTTAAGCATTTGGACTGTGGGAGGAGACAGGAGCACCCGGAATAAACCAACATGGATATGGGGAGTGCAGACTTCACACTGGAGCCTATTTAACAACAGTCACCATAGAAATGTTTGAAAAAAGGAAAAGCATTTTAAAAAGCAAAACTCCTAACTGTTCTCATACTCCTTCTTACTGTGTGTGTGTGTGTGTGTGTGTTGACTGCTGGAAATCCTTTTAGCAGACACCACAGGGGCAGTCAGGGTCAGCAGAAGTCACAGCTCTATTAATTAGACAGAAGTACTAATAACCCTAACGGCCTTGAACGACCCCAGAACTAATTAAGGGGCTTTTCAGATACTGGAATGAGTCAGATTATACTCGCAGAGTCTAGAACAAATACACTAATCAACGATTCAAACACATAAATGAAACACATCACTGATATGTGACATTTTAACCCTTTTGTGGACACCTACAAATTACATTTTGAACATGGAGGGTTTGCTGCTACAACAGATCTTCTGTTCCTCTTAGAGGGCTTCCCACAAGACTTTGGAACATGACTGTGATGTCAGCTTCTGACAATAAGCCCTTCATTTTGAAATATCCCCTCATTTTTATTAGGATGTTATTCACAGTGGCTCGGTGGATAGCAAGAAGGTCCTGGGCTAGATCCCAGATGGAGTGGTCTGGATCCTTTCTGTATGGAGTCCTCCCTGTGTCCACTCTGGGCACTCCTGTTCCCTCCCACATGTATAAGAGGCTAATTGGTGTTTCTAAAGTGCCCCTAATTCGTGTGTGCCTGGCACCCTAACCATGGCACTGAGACTCCAATGGTAATGTCTGGGATTAAATGGTTAAGAAAATGGATAAATAAATGTTATGTATGAGCATCTAGAACATAGTGGTGATATTTACTGTTGAAGCTGTTTACATTTTTGTTGGGACATGCACATGATTAGTTTGTGTATTTTAGTAGTAATTAGTAGAAATTAGTTCATTTCGAAATTAAACTGGAAAGCCAACGTGAAAATGTACTGTAATAATATTGTGACTGGCTCTCGATCCAGCCAAAAAACTGTGATATGACATTTGCCCACCTTTAAATGGAACCATATAAACAGGACTACTGGTACTGGATTTGACAACAGAAAATGTAGCTTTAAAGATTGCTGGTGACAGCAGCACCTGAAAAATGAATCCATCGATACTGGACATTGCTGCACAATTCTGGTGCCTGATGCCTTGTTCTGGTTTGGAGAATAAAAAACCAACATTACCAGCATTCTGGTGCAAATATTAGGGTAGATTTAATTCTAGGATATTTCAATCATTTTGAAGAATCCCCTTATTTTTCTGAGCAGTATATATGATGTAGTGAAAGAGCCGAGCCGCCACAGCAGAGGGGGGATGGTAATGCTGAGCAGGGGAGTTGTGCTTTTCTTCTGGGCTTTTCAGAGCTCATGAAGCGCATGCAATGATGTGTAAAATAAAACGAGAGCGAAAGCGAGAGCAACAAAGGGTGTGATGAGATGGATGGAGTAGAGTGAAGGCTGACTAATGACATACCACCTCTCCATCTGTTACTACACCCACCTGCTACTGTATTGACCAGCCAAGAGAGGGGAGTGTTATGAATCAATGGGAACAGGGAGGAGAGAACGGGGAGGGTGTGGGTGAGCGAGAGATATTAAGAAAGACTGGGAGAGAGAAAGAGAGAGAGAGAGAGAGAGAGAGAGAGAAAGAGAGGGAGGGATGCAGGCAGATAGTGACAGGAACACTGAGAATCCAGATCTTTGGAGAGAAACAGACGGATGAAGATAGAGACATAGGTGGGCTTGATCTTTTAATTTACTATATGTCCAAGCAAACAGGAGAGCAGCATGCTTATATATGTATTTGTGTGTATGTGTGCGCACTTGTGTGTCTGTGTATGTGTCTTACTGCGTCTTAAGGAGCTTTATTTCCTGTGCCAGCGACATATGTCTAAAAAGCTGCGCCGATCGGCACTGCAGCGAGGCAGACAGTCTCAGCAAGAGATAAAGCCAGACAAAGGGAAGCTCGTTTAAAAGGCAAGCAGGAACCAGTGTGTTTTTAAGACAAGTGTTTGGTGTGTAAGTGAAGTTACATGGCAGTACAATGAGGATTGTGGTGTGTTGAGGTTTGGGTTTGGAAGGTAGGGAGGCCATGAATGTGTGTCCTTCAAAATGTGTGTATTTTTAGTGATATTACATGTCCATATTTGAGTTTTTTGTTTTGTTTTGTACCGTATTTATTGTATTGTATTTTGAAATACACTATAGGTGCTCCACAGGCATTATTAGTTGGATTAGACAATGGTCGCTCAGCGGTTATCCTACTGAACTATATACTAGAAGGTTGACGAGGCTACCACTGGTGGGCCCTTCAGCAAGGTCCTTAACTCTCACTTGCCTGGACTGTACCTTGTATATGTTATTTATTTTATTCTTTGCTGGTTTTAACATACAGAGAGAGAAAATTACCATTACCATGTACCAGAGCCTCCAATTTGAACTGTGGTTGCATAACGGTTAAGTTACTGGACTCTGGACCTAATGGTCCAGGGTTCAAATCCCACCTCTGCCAGGCTGCCACAGTTGAGTCCTTAAGCAAGACCCTTAACCTATCATTGCTTGAATTGCAAGACTGTATAAATTGTAAGTCGCTCTGGATAAGGGCATCTGCTAAATGCCATAAATGTAAATGCAAATGTAAATGTTTAGCAGCAAAAACTATTTACACGCTTCCCAAGTCTTTCATACATTTCTGAAGTATACTTAGGTTGTCTTGTATGCTCAGCTTGTGCACAGAAGGTGACGGCTATTACAGGCTATTACAAAACCAATAAACCTGAATACAGGTGGTTGATTTAGTTCTTTTTTTAGTATTGATTATAAAGTCACCATGATCTGCCTCAACAGAGATCGTGAGAACTGTCTGACTAAACACATTATTTGTGCTATATTCGCTAAGATCATTGTTATCTCAAGCTGTTTTAACAAACCAGACGCTACACCAGCTCGTGTTTACCCTTGATGAGTCACGCAAATAAACTAAAGAGAGCTCAGAGTGGATGGGTCTTCTTTGGAAACACACAGAAGAGCTGCTGACTAAAAAGTTTTTTTATTAGTGATATGTTGCACTTTAAACAACGAGCAGGACACAAACGACATTTTCCATGCCAAACATAAACAGATATTTCACGCCAACCTGTTCAAATACAGTTTTCCCTCGTTTATTGCGCGGGTTACGTTCCTGGACCAACCCCGATAAACGAAAATCCACAAAGTAGGAACGCTATATTTATTTAAGTATTTCTACACTATTTCAGCCGTAGAACTTGCAGAACGTTTGGGTGGCATCGTAGGGCTTGAAATAATTATATCTGTAAAGAAACTTTCACAAACAGCGAACACAACACCGCAGATAAAAACTTGTCATGTCGGCAAGTAGCGACTCAGGCGTGCGATGCTCTAGTCTTACTTCTCATTTTTGGTGAGTATTCATCCGCTGAGTAA
>JAVSBV010111768.1:0-21438 GCA_033117975.1 Parotocinclus spilosoma
AGTATGAGATTTAAGGGAAAACACAAAATTGTCTAGGTGACCCCAAACTTTTGAACGGTAGTGTATGTATGTATATAACATATAAGAAATATGTGTATCTGTTATGTACACTGGTTACTCTATTTCTATTAATATATTAAACCATAAACAGATTGATGGGATTTTACCTTTGACCCAGGGATGGAAACACTGACCTGGCTTTTGTTTAAGGGGATATGAACCTGCACCATGACTGCGATGTGCCTCCAGACTTTCAGTGTAGTGGACACACTTTTATTACAAGATTTTGGTTCAACCACTTGAGTTATCATTGTTAATGAATATTATTTAGCCTAAATTTCAAATGGGTTGGATAATATAATGCATTGTTTTTGCTACACTGAAACAAAGTCAGATTGTTAGAACATTGCGTTATAGCTTTGCTTTTAATTTTGTTCAGTTGCTTTAAAAAAAATCACACAATTCACAGGAGGTGTGCTTTTATGGTCCTCTTCTTATACTGTACCTGTCAAGTGACGCAACAGGGTTCAAGTGGAGAGTGGATGCTGGAAAGGGGATGATTACCACTTGCCTTTACAACCGTGACTCCTACCCAACACTATGATGGATGCTGACCTATAGAGTCAGGAATTCACAAAAATAATCCTTACATGGTAAATTTAGATACATGTATGGTACAAGCTCAAAATTATATTTTATTGTGTAATTCTAAACCTTAGTAGACAAATTATTCCCTTACTCTGCTTTCCACATATCAAATCAATACTGCATGTTTGTAGAAAGCAGTGAAACTTTCACCGTGCATGATTTTCCAAACAGCTAAACCTAAAAATCTATACTTTTTTGCACAGAATAGATTATCAGCAGTCACCTTAGGTTCAGATAGAATATCATCTATCCTTCACCTTGACTTCTTCCATCCATGTATCCTGTCACACCAATAGAACATTTATGCAACATCAAATTACTGTTTTTCCTGTGCTAGTATATTTCTGTCATTACATTTCTGAAAATGGTACAGACATGAACTCACATTGCGCACAGCTGTTTTGCATGACAAACTGACGCAGACTGCCAAAAACATCAGAGGAATGTCACTGCTGAGAAAGAGAAATAGGGGGAAAGCAGTGTGTGAGACAGGCTGTATTGCCGCTAGCAGTGATGGATTATGGCCACTCGTTCATATGAAAAAGTATATATAACGGCGTGTACTTTTACCCAGACAAATGCTGGCGTTCCCCTTTCTGTTAAAGTCCCTGTAGGACTAAACAGAGCCACAGACTAGAACCGGTGCTGTCATGTCTGTGTAAATACATACTGATAATTTGCTTTGTGATAATGAGTGTGACAATCTAAATTCAGCAGTGCACTGGAATTGCTAAACCTATTTTGTCTTTCTGCATGTATCTGCTATTTCAAGTGCTACTCCAACCAGATTTATTATCATGTGTGCAAGCTCAAACTCAGTGTCCTGTTTTTGAATGTTTATTAATCAATAATGATTTTGTGTTTTACTGCTTACAAAGCCTGACTGATTTGGCCACCTAAAATTCTGTAACATCCTCGGAGACCTATGTATGTCACAGCATGTTATTATTCTAATGAGGATTTTGTGAGCTGCTACAGTGATGATAGAATATGGACAAACAAAATGGTTTCTCTTGTCTACAGGAGTTAGACAGAGCTTAATAATGTCATGATTTTTGTTTAAACTTCATGCTGAACACAACACATGAAGCAGGGTTGAATGAAGATGATTGGGGATTACTAGTAATAGTCTTTTTATATGCAGGTAACATGACATTCATAGCAGCAAATCAGGAATATCTGAATGCCCTTATAGGAAGAGTTGATGCAAAAAGTGAAAACATCAGCTCAATATAAAAAGGACAAAGATAAGAACTTGAAAGACCACTGACGTTACCACCGATTGTAAAGACAAAGATTTTGTGTACAGCCTTTGCCTACATGGATTTCATGGGACAAGAAATATTAAATAGTTTTTTAATCGGAAGAACCAGGATTAAGAAATCTGAAGTCAAGAGAGTTGTAAAGAGCATAGATAACACATGACAGTGTGTGTGAAAGAGTAAAATGTTTTGTAAATAAAAGAGATTTTCCTTTTACAACTTTCTAGCGAAAAGAATGTAAAATTATCCTTTTAACCTCAGTGTGTCATGGTTTATTGAGCACACCTGTGTTTTTCCTCCAGGCCACACAGGTCGCTTGCTGAAATCCCTGTGCATCACCAGTTTTGCCTTCTTGATGCTCCACATAATTTATCAGATCACTATCAACAGTCTGTTGGCTGGAGACAACATTGAGCCCAACTTTAACTGTGAGTACCTGCTTGGCTTGACCTTCAGATTTTTTTCTTATTCACCATGCTGATAACATTTGCAGTTTCATTAACCTGAGCATGATGTCAGCCTGAGTAAAAGCACTCAGAAAAGTGCTCAGAGACACCTGGGCCCAGCCTGGAGGAGGTGACCTAAGGTCAGAAGCTTTAGTCAGAATTGCTTTTTGAAGTAGTTTCAGATAAATCCTCCAAAAGGCATTTACAAAAGTATTGCAGTTCACCTGACACATTGTGTTAAGCATGCTTTGCGAGTAGCCACAGCATCTGTGCACAAGCTGGAGTATAAGCACATAACGAAAAGAGTAATGTCTACATTCTACACATTTGTAGAATTATGTTTACATCATGTCCATATGTCATAAAAATATTATAATTATATATAAAATAAAGAGGTAATCATTGATAAAAAGTTAAGTGTTCATCAGAGAACCCTCAAATATTTATTTTGATTCTTTTTGTAAATCTTCTTCCAGTAACCTTGGTACAAAAGGCATATATGGTTGAGAATTTGTCTGTTGTTTATAAAACTTCTGTTGGACTCGTCTTATCTAGCCTTAAATATTAAACATAAAGTGTATTATTGTTATTTTGTGACTAATCAAAAGCAAATGTAGAGAAAGTGTAATGAGTTGCACAGTAGCACCACTTGTGCCCTGCATTAAGCTCAGCCTCAACGCTCCCCGTAAGCTCCCCACAGTCCTGTGGTCCAATCAGCCCTGAATTGTTTACAGCTGTGTGTAATGTGCTGCCATTCTTTGCAGGGTCTTTGTAGAGAGTCTGTTGTTTTAGGTTTGCTATGAGGTTCTATCTGTGTGTGTGTGAATTAATAAGAGAAAAGAAACATTTGGAATTACCATGTGAGGTTAAAGAAAGAAATGTAAAGGCTCAGAGAGAAAATCAAATAAAAACTGAAAAGAAGGTGGTCATAGTGGATAAAGTCTAAATTTTTTGTTGTTTTGTATTTAGCCAGTTTGTAGGGGTTCAGGTACCTATTCCTGAAAAACACAGTATAAAGGAAAGTGTGCGCTGGACAGGACACCAGTCCATTGCAGTGCCAGGTGGGATGATTTATTGACTAGCTGGCTTCCCTCAGACACAAAGAATCGTACAGTATATCATACAATATATACATTTGCTGACCAGCCTTGCAGCTTTGTAATAGTGTATTAGACTGCAGCACCCACCAATTAAATGTGAGCTATCTATTCCACCTGTAATAACAACTTTATACAAAAATTCCTTTTTAATTTATTGTTTTAACAGCTATTTAAATGACCAGTATCACTGATCTTTGACTTATCAGATGTGACAGTAAAATTACTCAAGTTTAGCATTTTTGTTCTGTAAATTACTTTTACCTGCCAAGACAAGTCTAGAAATAGTTTCTGGATATATTTAAACATTGTATTTATTTATATTCTGATAGACATTTAAACTCGGTGACCTCTCCATGTCAGTGCATGCACTACTCTGAACCAAGCACATTTATCTTTTTAGCTATGTGAAGTAATAACAGAAATGAGCATGCGAACACGTGAACACACATGGACATGTACTGACAACTTGTGCTGACACACATTCACTCACACAAGCCACTGTGTTCTCATATTTATTTTCTTATTATACCCCACCTTTCCCAAACAAAAAGTTTGACATGTTTTATATTTTCCTTTTTAAAATATTTTGCCTAGTTTCTCAGGTGCAGATCATTCTTTAAAATGTGGTCCTATTTTCATTATCATATCCCAGGTTAAATATCTCCATTATGTTTGGTAACGTGATTATAAAAGTGACTTGTGCTTGTAATTTAGAAATAAATTTCAGTATTTTTCTCTTTACACCGTAGCTAAGCCTTAAGTATGAAGACATACAACACACACATAGCTAATTAACAATTGTGGCTTACCATTTTGTTTTTGCAGGTGATCTTGTTTCTTGGTATGTTGTTCATTGGTTATAATATACACTGACTAGTTATGCTCTTTATGAGACATAACTAAAAGAAGCCTTGTGACAGTACATAACCACCCACTGGCTCACGCTACATCGAATGTGTTACAACTAATAGAGGTTTTCCGTAACTAGTCATTACCTACAAGAGTTCACAAACATTTTCAAGTTTAGGATTGTGTTCATGGGTAATGAAAAAAGAGACTGACCAAAAAATTGGATCACCAACAGCAGATTTGCAGTCATCCTGGTTTGTGATGTTAAAACATCAGATAGACAGACATATATGCAAATAGAAAGACAGAAAGGCAGATAGGCAGTTAAAAAGATAGACACTTCATTGATCCCAAAGGAAAGTAAGGAATATAAAACAATATGGAGCCATAGATAGAAGCCTCAAAAATGATTAGTATTGCTGGGTTATTTTTATTTTGCTCTATTCATTTATAATACACACCATGCAATTCTTTGAGACTTATATAATGTTGTGGTCTGGGAAATAAACATGCCAAAGCAAATTGTGCTTTGTAATTGTTCCATAGGAAGCTTTTCTTTTGGTCTTGGTTAGTAGAGGTAGTCAGAACCCATCTAGACAACCACAATTGTGTACATTGAAGAATGCGTGTACTCCTATCATAGGTCAGTACTAAAGCTCACAGACCAGCTCACCCAAACGCTGTATAAAAAAGGAGGTAATTGAGCTGCAAGCAGTGACTGTACATAGCTAATGTTTGGATAGATCACAGAGACACGGACAAAAAAATAATACTATAATATGATACTTATTTGTAATCAAGTTGACTTTCTGCAAACCTTTTGTTGTGTAATTTTACATCAGTTTATCATATTTTCATGTTTATAGAATAAAATGGTATAATCATTCTAGATTGAAAATTGAGGAAAAAAAAAATAATTTCAGGACGTTATTGGCCATGATAGCAACCAGTACACCCATAGATATACATAAAAAATGTGGTGTGTACTGGTTGCAATCATGACTTAAAGGTTTAATGTACAGCAAGTCACTAACAAATACAGTACCTAGTCTGTGTAGCCATAGATGTTAGAGTGTACATGTAAAACTTCTTACTTCACTGTTATGTTTGTTTCTTTTCATAAATAATCTGGCAGAGACTAGTTTAAAAAAGGCTTCTGCATTTTATTGCCAAATTAAAACCGTATGTGCTGAGGATAGGCAGTAACTCCGCATGCATATCTGAACCTGCTTCATCACCTTGATCTGACATCTGTATGCTTGTTTTTAAATAACTGTATGATGCAACATGACATCTGTTTCTGCTAGTCGACATGAAAAATAGTGTTGTGGCAATACCGGAACTTCTGTGTGTAGCATTTCTTCTTGGTCAAGAACTAAAAACCCATGACAATCCTAAATCTACCTAGTATTTAAAATAAAAATGTTCAGCACTAAATATCAATTGTAATTCTATTCAACAAAACACCTTAATGTGTAATTGGAAATTTAATTTAATTTAATTTAATTTGTAATTAAATTTCAATTTTAAAGGATCATTATATGAAATAATACACCAAGGAGAATACACAACTTCATGCCTGGGATTTAAGTCCTGGTAATTTAACGATAGCCTTACTGTAGTCTTGTACAGTATAATGTATTGCAGGGTTTGTTTAGCAGTAGGAATCTATAATGGATGCATAGAATGCATGTAAATATGGAATGGGTTTAAGGTTTAATGTCTAGGCTTCCCTGGTGAAAAAAATAAATATTGTGGCTGGCTACTGCAGTTTTAAAACCTCATAACCCAGTGTTGATTTTGTTGAAGAGAGGCATCACATTGCTACCTTATTCTGACCTTCTGCCTTGCTGTGAACTCCTGATGTAAATTAATAAGGCATTGTTTACCTCTCCGGTTCTTGTCTGAGCACTTTGATTTGTTCCTGGTGCCAAGTGTGTGAATTTTACCTGCCTCTATGTGAATGACTGGCACTAACTTAAGCTCAAAGGTGTTGTAGTGTGTCAACACTGAAAGGCAGGAATTGACTTCCCCAGGATGCGTGACCCACATGCTCTAAAATTAAGCCTGGACTCTGGCCCATATTTTATTTGAGCCCTCCTAACAAAGGCCAAATTTAAATCCTTACCCAAGTGAGGTCGGGGTAATGATGTAGTACTGCATTTGTGCATCTTGAAAGGGTGGTGTGGTTTTGGATAGAACTTCATTCATAAAGACTTCAGAAGCATGTGTGCATTTAGTTTGGACAACATCCAAAGCACGACAAAACACAAGTGAAAAGCAAACCTGATTGGAGGAAAACCATTTGTACATTATTTATTTGCTATTTATTTGTTGGGGGGGGGGGGTTTAGTTTGTAATACTGTGAATTGCAATGTATCATTTAAACTTGCATAATAGATATTCTGAGATATTGATTGAGTGTTGATTCCAGTGCCTTTTAAATCCAACATTTACTCTTTGTAAATAACATTTAATCCTACTGAAGTTTGCCAAGATATGCGTATATGATGTTTTGCCATGTTTTTTTTTCTCTTTAGTCATATGAAACAGTGGAGTTTTGTAACACTTTTTCAGGTGTACTGAGCTCTGACATACATACTGCAGTGGCGTTTCAGTCACCTGTTTTCTGAAAGGATCAGTTTTTAGTACAGCTGTGGCACATATGCCTTTATACTGAATGTATGAATTTTCATAATAGCCAACAAAAACTTCAGTTAAAGGCACGGATTATCTAGTTTTTTTAATAGAGGTTGTTCTGCATGGTATCCATGGGTCATGGCTATTCAGTAGCGCAGTTAAATATTTAAGATATTTTATCTTGATTAATCATGTTTTTAATTGGTCTGGTTTGACAATATATAAACAGGTGCTCATAAAAAAACATGCATTGGAATCATGAGCAACATCGTTTGAAGGAGTGTCTGGAATTGTTTACCAGCCTCACCAATTTTGTTCCCTAGAAAAGTGCTCTGTATGGTATGTAAAATGTAACATATAGCAATTTGGAGACCATTTCAGCTGGAACCATAAACTATGGCTAGTATATAATGGGCAAGCAGCAAGAAATGCAATTAATAGTTGGTATAGTTTAGATGTCATATACCAGGTTCACATGGCTAGACTCTGTGCACGAGTATGTTGGCAGGATTTGACTTGCATGGGTAGTTGCAAAACCTATAGGAGCACAAGAGAAATGTGGCAGCACATGAGAGAAAAAACAACAGAAAATCACTGTTTGCCACAAGCCACAACCACTGGTGTTGTTTAAGCACATGTTGTAGATTATAGTTGATCCAAGTATTTGGATATAGTCATGTTTCCTAAATGTTAAAGAAAGTATTTCTTCAGTATTCTTTCTGAAGTAGATATTTTGCATGTAGATAACTATTCTTCACAATAGTGTTACTTACTGTAATACTGCAAGGTAAACATTGCATTCATACAGTAATGTACAGAGCTAATGGTGAGAATGGTATCAAGAATGTCTTGTGTAAGCTGAAACATTTAATATGTGACAGCTAAATCATTCAAATTAGTTAGTCAAATATTTTAGATTTTAATTTTTTTAAAAACAAAAATAACTACCATCGGAATAAGTTAAATGTACAATTAAACCAATAAATGTACAGTATAAATGACAAGCTTGCGATTAAATGCCCCAGAATTAGTTAATAAGTTATTAATAATTAGCCGCCGTTATCTAAGACAAGGAAGTACAACTGTGATCATAATTAAAATATGATTAATTGTGCATCTCTATCTTCTGTTCTAATATTACATGGCCAATAATATGTGTACCCTGAGACATCTGAACACACATTAGTTTTTGAAAATGCATTTGATTTACATTCTCTTAGCCCAGACAATGTCTGTTACATTGTGGCAAAGAGCAGTATGAGATAATAATCATTACCCTTTATTAAAGACTACATTAGCACTATGATGAGAAGGGAAAAGAATGCTACAGGAATTCTTCTGTGTAATGGTTACATGACAATTCATATTTATGTAGGCTTGTGGATTATTTCTTCCATCCATTTGTTTTCATATCTGGAGCTGGTTGCCTATGATGAAGTTCACGGTCATTAAATAGAACAGTGATTTGTTATGATAAGCTCTAATATATATCATTCTTTAGACTCAGGAGAGAGAACACAATACAAGCATCTCAAAGCACAAGTTTTTTCCAGACTAGACAGCCAAAGACTGTGTGCTAAGAACAATATGACCCACATTTTTCACACTTTGGGTTTGATGATTGTAGCCTACAACTACTAAAAATGCATCTGTAACATGGGGACACCTCTCTTTGGTGTCAAGAGATAAAAGCTGACACAGCCCACACTACAAGAAATGAAGCTTCACTTTTGGATTATTTATGAAGGGCAACTTTTTAACCCCAAATTTTTGACAGTTAAGCACTGTATTATGTACACTGGTGGACATGTCCATAGTTTGGGTATGCTGCTGCCCTCAAAGATCAGGTTGGGGTTTATACATATTCAAATTGTGCTGTTTATACATGTTCCATTCCAGTTGTGCTGCCTTATTCTTGTAGAGGACACAGCATACCACTGACTTACATCGTCTTTCAGATTAGAAGGTCTACAGGTCTTGTTTTTGTTTGTCTGTTGAATGTCTAGCATTCACCTATGTGGGAAATACTGAGCGGTGTTTATGCAAATAAATATCTATAGTGTCTAAAATGTGATTTATAAAATAGGAAATGAATTTTCACAATGTAGACAAAAGACAAAGAGATAAACCAAAGACAGAGAGATAAAACATAGAAACACATAGAGAACAGATTCTTTTTAACTGGTCCAAGTAATAATATGTTAATAATATGGTCAAAATAATAGGGTATAAAGTATTATCCACATCCTGTACCAATTTCAGATTTATTCCACTCACGCCAACTACCGGTAAGTCTCACTGAAATGCATTTACATTTTTTGTTGTTTTCTTTTTTTTAAGTGTGATTTGCTTTCCATAAATGCTATGCTTTTCCTTACTAAATACTATGCTGACTTCAGATATGACATCAAATATGCCATCCAAGTGAAACAGAACATACTTTTATTTGCATATAATTGACATACATTTTACTCTGTCCT
Source organism: Parotocinclus spilosoma (assembly GCA_033117975.1). NCBI lineage: Eukaryota > Metazoa > Chordata > Actinopteri > Siluriformes > Loricariidae > Parotocinclus > Parotocinclus spilosoma. Next base: position 9,426 of record JAVSBV010111768.1, read on the forward strand.
GTTGATTATTGCTGTTGATAAATCACTTACAATGACGAGTGGGATTCTTGTAATGTCAAAGTTAAAACTAAACAAGTCAATAACACTCAGGCCTTTTCTCACAACAGCAAAGTCATCATAAAAATATAATAATATTAATAATATTAATAATAATAACACAATTTCAATATGGTGCATTATTATTAATGCATTTATCTTTCATTAAATGACATTTATTTTTGATCCACAGTGTGGAAGTGGCCATCTAGTAGCATTGGTGTTTGTTTTAGGATATTTATCTGCAATGTGTGCAGTGGGCCTTAAGCACACAAGGTTGTAGCAGATTTCCTGTGTTCCACACAAACTGACCAAAAACCCACATAGCAATGAAAACAAAACAGTGCCTGGGCTGATAATTTACCATGTCACTGATACAGGCATACACAACCATGTAGGTTATGTTTTTTCTCTGCTACTCCTCCCTGTGTGAGTCTCAAGAAAAACAAAAAAGAGCCTCTGAGCAAGAAACCTCATATGTTGTGCAAGTGTATGCACCAGATTAATAAACCCAACAGAACACATATGCATTTGGCCAACATTAATACATATAGGAAACTTGATTTTATATGGCATGTGTATGTAAAAATTAATAAGCACATTTCCTGCTCTCATCAGTCAATGTGCATTCTCAGTGCTGGAATAAGGCCAGATATGTGGCACAGTGGTTCATGCAGTTAGTGTGGTTGCCTCACACCGCCTGTCTGGATTTTGGATGTCCTTCCCGTGTGCACACTGGTTTATTCCGGGAGCTCTAAATTGGCAAAATGTAAATGTGTCAGACAATGTAACCTTGCTGTCACGAACATCCACTGATGCTGATGTTAAATAAAAAAAACTATATGAATAACCAGATACATTGGGTGCTATATTTTGCTAATGCCAACCACAGATGTGTACGCAGTTATATCATTACCACAGTGAGCTGCACTTACTAGATGGTTTTTGCTTACCAGATGGCTCAAGCTCGGAGAGACTGATAAGCATGAAATCAGACATGAGAAAATGTGGAAGAGACATGCAACATCAGGCTTGCAGTTGGTAATTAGTAAGCCTAAAGTTTATGCAAGCGTTTACCACAATTGGAATGCCCAAGCTGCATTTAAAAGGAGCAAAAGGAGGGAGTTTTTGGCAAAATACACATAGACATTGGAAAGTGACCAATTATTCGTATTGATCTTTCGCACCATCTGCTAGAACCAAATGAAATTAACCCAGTTAGAAAGCAATCACGGATTTAGTTGCCCTTGGGGATAAACAAGAATTTAGTGGCACAATGCCACTAAAACTTTTCTAAGCTGTTTTCTTATTAGCAGGTTTGTTTAACTGCTGGCTAGTTCACTTTTAATTGTGCTTACAATTCTCTAACCGTAGGCACTCTGAACTTAGCTGATTTGCTAATATGTATTGAAGTGAATAGAAATTAGTTCATCAGAACAAATCATTGAACCTGGTATGTACCAACGTAAGACTGTACATATATGTCTGTTAAGTCACTGAATTGCAGAATTAAGTAAAACCTTTGTTGTCCTTGCTTGTTGTTGAGGGTGGCATGGTGGTGTAGTGGTTAGTATTGTCGCCATAAAGCTCCAGTGTCTCTGGTTCGATACAAACCTCACACTCCAACCTGTGTGGAGTTAGCATGTCCTTCTTGTGTTCACATGGGTTTGCTCTGGGTACTCCAGTTTCTTCCCACATTCCAAAAAATGTTTAAATATTCAATAAACAACCATATTCATATTTCATAGTTCATATTTGTGTTTCCCTAAGTTATTATTTTAAAATCACATTATAATCCTTAAGAAAAATAGCAGCAACAAGTATTTAATCAATAGTAATCAAGGTAAAATGTTAAATTAATTGTGTGTGGTATTGATTTCAGGTCAAATTACCCAGCACTAATATTCTACATTCTCATAATATCTTTAGACTGAAAGGTACCTACAAAAAAACAAAACAGTTTACTGTTGAACGTTAATTTTAATTTGTTTTTACACTTCTGCGAGTATTTGGTTTTATATGCACTACCCACAAAAATTAGGGGATATTTCATTTTGCAATATCCTCTAATGTTTGTGAGCAGTATAGCATCGATTTCCACCACCTTGGTTCTAGCCTTCTGGTGTCTCCGTACTTTAGAAAAGCATGCCAATCTGTGGTCTGTATAAAAGAATGACTGTAGGAATGCATGAAGTTAAATGCACACTTTCCTTCAGTGTTTTATAGTGCAAATCCTTCGTTGGCTGCCCAGAATGTGTTGGTGTCAACACACACACACACACACACACACACGCACACACACACACATGCACACGGACATGAACACACACTTAGTTTCAGTGTAATTGAGAAATGGCTCATGTGGATGACTTGCTTGACCAATCTCAATCACTTCCGAGATTAAGCACAATAAAGATACGTTAGTAAAAGGAAAACTAAAATTGGCCTTAGTTTAAATGCTCTATTTTATATTGCATGGTTTTCTGTGAGATGACAGCTTGTGCCACTTCTGTAGTGTATGTCATACTTTAAAACACATGGTTTATATCAGTGATTTTTTTAATGGGGTGTGAATGCACTACGTACAGTAAGCACATATTTTGTAAGCAATTTTCCAGTCAGATTTAGGTGCCTACTGATCTTAACATTTACAGCATACTTCAACTGGTTAGAACAATTAGTGTGTATGATGCTTAATTAGCCCAGCTTCCAGACTGCTTTGACCAGTGGTGGGAAATGGGGGCAAAAAGTATCTTGTTAGTTAAATTATAATGGCCAAACGTATATTCAGTGAAAATATAGAACAATGATGTAATGCTGTGTAATATAAATAAATAAAGATATTGTTAGAGAAGACATGCTGATTAAGAAACGATGACCTATAAAGTAGTAAAACTCAATTTTAACTCTTGACTGCACTAAGAGCACTGCATTAAACTTGTTTGATCTCTCAAGGCATGACTGCTCTCACACTTCTTTAATTAGTGGTTACTGGGATAAAATATGCTATGGACATTTTTATGGTATGTTCATGGTTGGTTGGTTGGTTGGTTGGTTGGTTGTTCAGCTGTTTACACTGCTGTATGGACTCCTTCACCTGTTAAATGTTGTAATCTGTATGTTAATCAGTTCATATTTGATATTACATTAGAATGTTTATCCACAAGAGATGTATCTTAACAAAGTTACATTAGTGCTTACTGTGATTTAATGCAACGCAAGTTTCCTCTTGCTTAAAGAAGTTCCAATTTGCATTAATTCATCATGTTATTAATTAATACTTTATTCTCTCAATTAAATGATTAATTGACTTGTGAATCTATGCTGAATTATCAATGCATCGTGATGTTTTCAAAAATTGATTTTTCCCCCACCCCTAGCAGTTACTGTAACAGGCCTAAGCCTAAAATGTTCTATGCTGTTACTATGTATGTTGAGTATTTTATTGTATATTGTAAATTGTACTGTAAGTGCAGATTTATAAGAATTATTTCTGTTTCTTTTTTCTTTTTTGTAGGCTCATCATGGGAGAAGTCAATAAGACAGCTGGGATTTGAAAGGTACGCATAAATACAGTTGGAAAGAATTATGGAAACAGTGAGAATACCATTATTATACTAATAATATTTGTAAATTCCATTGGCAAATGCTTTTATTGAATGTGAAATTATAACTATCACAATCTTATTCACGCACGTAAGAAACACTAGAAACACGCACATATAATATTAAAGACACTGAGAGCTGTGGCATTTTTAAGAAAACTTGAAGTCAGTGCCTTGTAATAAATACATACATTCAAGAGGACACAAACAAAGGGTCTACATTTTGTTTTTTTTGTTTACTCGCTTTCCCAGGTGTGGTATAAACACACAAAAAACATTCTACACAGGATATATATATATATATATATATATGCAGATGTTGTGAGAAGTTATGTATCTTTTTCTTTACATAGTAACAGAGGACAGAGGATTTACATAGTAACAGAGGCAAAGATAAGGAAGGTGAATGTCCTTAAGTGGACAAGTTATGACCTAACGTCTGATCTGTAAGTGAATATGAAGAGAGCTGGGAATTGCTGGTCACCATGGAATTTGACTGAACCTAAACAATTTTGCAAATTAAAATGGACAAATATTCTCCAATCTGGATTTGTAAAACTCGTTGGTACATAGCCAAACAGACTGATGGCTCTACACAGTTCTAAATCAGGGGCTACCATATCACTTTTCCAACTATTGTTTTATTTTTCAGTTAAAAAATAGTTTTCTTGCATATTCTAAGGCAAAATGTGTAAAGTTGCAAAAAGATATTGTTTTGTAAGTTTTAATTTCACGAATATTAATTGTTGCAATGAGTATAAAGATTTTCTATAGGCATGCTATGCTTTAGCACATAGTGAAAGCATGGAGGTATTTTATACATAGTTTTCCCCTTAAAGAATCAAAAAGTGGTTCTGAACACATGAACACATGATGGTGGAATTATGAGGTGTTGCTCACTTATAGACAGTGAAAACAATTCACTAATTACAAAAGTTTAGAATATAAAGAAAATACTTTTCTGTGAACTCTAGTAATTTGCTGACATTTTCACATAATCTTCTGGTCTAAAAAACTGGAGAGTGTTTATGTACAGCTCATTAAAGCCAAATTATATTTGGGCTTGTTTTCTAACCACTGTGAAAATATGCTTTCAATAATTGGTCAAATAAAATGTAAAAATATCCTCGTTTTCTGATTCCAGCCATAAAAAGATGCTGCAGATTTTGCAGAAACCTAATGTGCCCTTCTCCACATTCAGGATAACTATGATACGTTGTCCTTTCTAACAGAATTCCTTTAAGTAAAGTTTGATCGAAATGTATTTAAACAATGAAAAACACAGCCTGCAACTAAACCAGAAAAACGCTGTCTCATTTATTTTACAAAATCAAAGAAAGATTTACTATAAAATAGAACTAGTAACAGACATGCGTGATTAGATTAGTCATCCGGACATGGCAGATGGCACCATTCAAACGAGGCTCTTTCTCATTTCTTATCTTGCTAATCATGTTTGTTTGGCTGGTATAATTATTCATTATTGGTTTTATTTGACTCCTTCTTAGTCACTTTGGGTCACCATGAGGAGTTCTGGGGCCTGTAGACAGTGAGTCACCCTATTACAAATTGTTGTGATAAAAGTACATCCAGTGGGCTTGCCTTGACTCGAGCGTCAAACTAGTACGTATTTTGTAGATACTCTAAAAATGATTGTATCAAACATTTACCGGTTATTGTTTGTTTGGTAACAACTTGCAGCTGCATTTCCTATAAACAGCTGATCATTTGGAACTTAGTAGTAACTTAATATTAGAAAATTAGATTCCTGTTCTTGAATCTAAGATATATATTACAGCAATATAGAGCATGAATAATTTTAATGCAATAACTATACCTATATTTATAATATATAATATATAATATAATATGCTCACTTTGTATGTATGTGCACTTTGTCATCACCACTCTATCCCACCTTACCCATCTGTAAGTAGAAACACGCTACAACAGGACCACAACTTACCAGACATTATTCATTTGAGTTGTGGAATAGTTTGGCGCAGTCATGATTTTACTGACATGCTGGTGGCAAAACACTCTTTGTCACTACTGGGTTCAGAATAGTTGGTCAATACATTTCTAGACAACTTCATTATGTACTTACAATTGATGAAAGACAGGGGAGAAATGTAGAATGAATTAATCTTTACAAAAATAATTATAATTTTAATCTCTATTGTATAGCCACATAATGTAAGTGATACAAGTGGCCTGCAGGGGTACACTTATTTTGAAAATGTTTTCAATAGCCCTGCATCTGATGCACTCATACCAGCAACACAACCTAACCAACATGATAGATTGTTTCAGCTTTACTGAGCATGGTCAGATCTTGAGCTGGAAACCTTCAGGAAAAAATAGCGTACATAGAAATTTGCAGTATGTTATTTATAAGTATATAACATACATGTTCCTTCAAATACCTCAACTAATTTACAACATTTAATACATGGGGCATGTCTAATCATACTTGCACTGTAATTTTCAGATCTAAACAGACACATTTGTACAAAGCATATCTCTGTATAGAGATGTCATATCTCACTGAGAATGTTTAGTACATATATTCACAAATTATATGGATATATCTGATGAAATAAAGGATCTTATAACAGTTTATCAATTTGAGTTCCAGTCCTCATATTGTTACTATGACTACATCAACTCTTTTTGACTGAGGACATGAGAATCTAATGTCTTATTTTTATGCAACTAATGCTGATTTTCACTTATATTTTCTTTATTATATTTATTATTTTATATATTGTATTATATATTGTATTTATTATTATTATACTGCTCACTAAATTATTTATGAGTTATAATAAGTTATTAATTGATTATGTTATTTTATTTAGTATATTTTAAACAAATATGTAAAAAATATGTTTTTATCTTTCACTTCTATGTATTTAAACTATTACTATAAACTTATTAATTAGGTAACTTAGATTAATTGTTACATTTATCATCTGTGCTGTTGTAGGAGGTTGAGTTCCTTTTTGTGTCTTGGTCAGATTGTAAGGTTTTAACGTTTAAGCCGATTATTTTCCTTACCCTGGGCTTGCTCAATTATGGCTATGTTCCTGGTTATTTGTGAAACTGCCTTAAGCAACAATGCTGTGTTATAAAAAGTGCTATATAAATAAAGACTTGAATTGACTTGACTTGAACATGGATGCCAATTTCCCTGTGGGTGGAAAATATGTTTCTCATGTGCAAAGAACATCCCCTTGTCATCTTGTTCCTCTTAGTTCTATTTTGTTTATGTGCCCTGGCACAAAAGGGGAAGCCCCCTATATGTACACTTTGTAGACTTTTTGGGCCATTTTTTGTTCCATAAGCCTATCAGAATCCTTAAATGAAATATTTATTCTGCAAAGGATGTGGCAATAATGTTGTTTATTTTGTTGTTTGTTTGTTGTATTTTTTACACACTGTGATAAATTCACCACATATTGTACAGGATACAGATAAACATAAAATTATTTTAGCTACACAAAGTTTAGTTTATCATTTTGGCACGTTTTCCTTACACATTCAGATACTTTTATATTTGTTGCTGCATCGCAGCATTACAGATTGAGATTTAACAAACATCTGTGAGAGCCATTGTTTGATTGTTAATGGCAAGTAGTTGACACATATCACCGTTTATAGTCAAGAGAGTGCATGCTTTAATGCACACGTTAATGTAATTCAGATGTGCTGGCAATATTCACTCTGATTCTTTAAACGACATGCCCTTTAAAAGAGCACCACGAACAGTCTATCATGCTGCAACTCTACAGTGCTGCTAGCTATCTGGGAAATATTGAGAGGCTCCCAGATTTGCGATTGCTATAAAAAAAAGTGTCCCATTCTAGTGAATGTTGTTGATGCTTCTCTTTCTCTACACTAGTTTGCTATAAACCAGGCAAATTAGTTCATGGTAGTGAGCTAAAAAGCCGTTAGCTAAAGCTAAAAATACTTAAATAGAGTCTTTTTGTTTAGTAAATTAGCTATATATTATACTGCTCACAAAAAAAGGATATTTTATTTTTAAGTTTTTGTATTTTAATGAAATAAACATGATATATTGCCTATATAACTTGGACTAGTGCAGAATAAATTTGCCTTGTTTTTCTTGAACCAATAATAAAGGTCAATAAAACACAAGGGAGAATGCAACACACACTTCCTTATGCCCACTGCCATGTGAGACCTGAATCGTAGCACTGTACAGTATGTTGTCTTTGGATAGTATGCAGTCAGAAGTCTCGGTGGCCATTTCTGCTTCGTGTATTTAGACAGTTTCTTATTTGCTGTAAAAATTGCTAAGTAGTTAAAGTTATGTGCAGAGGTCTTTATTAGGGATTATCAGGAAATTTAGCCTGCTGTTAATGCTGAAATCCGTATTTAGGAACCTGGTACCATATTATTTTAGGCTAAGGAAAGGATTATTGTGCTGATTAGGATGTGCATTTTTTAAAATGTAAAGTCTTTTTGAGTCTGTAAAATAACTTATGAGTGGTTATTTACTTACATGGACTAACCAGGATAGCAATTAGCGTGTTATAAAGATTAGTGATTCTTGCATTACTTTTAGTTGTATCTTAATTTCTTTAGGCTCCCTCAACCCATAAATGTCTATGGTTAGGTGTTTCATGAAACTAAACCAGGCTGTCTGAGAAGCTCAAAGTTAAAAACAAGAGTGGAGTGTGTTTGTGAGCTGTCGGTGTCCTGAAGCAAGTCACTGTGGCTTTGGCTTCCTCACTGACTGACTCAACAAACAACAAGCGATTGAAACTTAAAGCTAGTCAGTCCTCCATTTTCTCAGGGTGGAGATGGAATAAACAGACGAAAGTATATGTGGAATCTGGGCTCATGCAGAATAAATGTGACCTAGATTAAATCCAGACTTATCTTACCTAAATTACAATTAAAGAAACTTTTAATGTCGTGAATAGAATATCACTAGCACGCTGTCACTTTAATGCTCTTCTTTTAGTATGCTGTTACTCTTGTGTGGCAATTAAGACAAAAATAGGGCTGATCTTTACTTAAAAAATGTAACTATGAGTGTATGCATTGGACGTACTTTACACAATGTAGTGTATAACAGTATAAACAAAAAATGTAACGGTAAAATATTACCCATTATTATCAGATAGAAGACTTACGGAACTACATTTTCAAGTCTAAAGAAACAAGTAAATAGCTCTAAATTCAAATGTGTTTGCTTGAAGATCTATACCATTGGAGAACAGTCTTTGTCCTGCTTATCATTCCCCTGATGACAGAGCAGCTAGTGTCTTGCATCCATAACATGACATTTATTGAAAGACGATTAATTCTATTAGCTGCTTTCACATCAAAGAAAGCAATTAGGTTTCAGCTTGTTTGCTGGAAAAAGGAGGACTATCAGTCACAAGTAATTCATTCTTAGTGCTGACAAGAAGTCATTACATTGATTAATTGCATTGATGATTACGTAAAGTAATGTGATCTGAGAGAAAGCAGGATAAATAATACTTGCTGTCATTACTGTACAAATCAATTGCAGAGTACTGTAGGTCATATTAACAATAAGCCAGTCAAATGCTAGTAAAGTGCTTTTATTATGGGTGGCACCTGTGGGATGCATCAAAATCTCAGTTTGAACCACACTGTCATTGATTCAGACAACATTACCCAGCCGGTCTAAAAAGGCAATAAAATGGCAACTGAGGCAAAGTCAGTGTGTTTACAACCCATCCTAAGTAGTAAAGAAAGTGGGAGGGCTGTGTGGAAATACTTCAACTTCAAAGAGGATATAGAGAGATAAATAAAAGGGAGAGCTGCACTTTTGTGCTAAAAAAGCTACATTTCTCAACTGCACTTGGAAATTGCTGTTTCTGTCCTTGGCTTTTCTTTTGTTCAAGGTCAGAACTCATCTCCTTCACTTTGAAGTATTCAAAAAATGTCTTGATAGTACATATTTTTTCATATTAATTTGCTTTTATAATTGACAGTCAATAAGAAAAAATGTGACAAAATCAGTGAGACGCTGGCCGTTATTTTTATATAACGGTGAAAGAATGTAGATACACTCACAGACAATATACTGTATAGTACAGCATATTTTATTATATATACAGTAAAGCATAATATTATTATTAGAATATAAATACACTATGATGAAGTCTAAAATTATCTAAATAATTAAATTAGTATTAAACAATAGTAAACAGTATTATAGTATATTGTACATTAATAATATAGTATATTTACATTTGCCTATTAATGAATTGAGGTTGAGCTTTAAAAGGGAAATAATCATAAATATCTTACTTTTGTATCCAAATCGGTATAGAATATCAACATTTTAGTATTAAGTATCAAAGTTGAAATTCTTAGTATCATGACATCACTACTATCGAGACAGTTCGTGTCCTTTGCTCCTTCCCCGAAGGGCTAAACCCCTAACTGACACATAAAATAGTCCTTGCCTGCTGGCAAAAGTGCTTAAAGCTGCAAAAAATATGCACACCTGTAGCCAGGATAAGTTAGCTGAGGTCACTGAATGACAGCAGAGGGAATTGGATGAGATTGGCACAAGCTAGCTTACCACACAGGATTGAAGTTTATGGGTCTACTACCATGTTGCTAAAGATAGTATCCTCAGTTTAGAATGCTGACATACTGGACTCCATGACTGAACGATTTATGAGGAACATTCTGGCTTCTGATATTAAATAAAGTATTTTGTATTTTAGAAAAATGCTTTCTGTTTAAACTTGGGTCTATACATCCAGATATATACTTGTCTTTGCATTGTCCACACAAGTTGCTTATAAAGGATAGTTAAGGAACTGATTTGGTTTTAGTTTTTATTAATTTGTCACAATACTCTAAGAATCTACACACATTCTACACAAGTAGTTGTGTGATTGATCTTAACTAGACATAGTTAAAGTTGAACCTATAGCATACAAATGAAAAAATCTTAAGTGTATGTTTTGAAGAAAACATTTATATCATGATTAAATGGCTTAAGTTTATGGAAGCTGTCTAGTCATGCTACTGGACATTTTCAAAATGGCAGTGTTGATGCTGACAGACTGCTCTCATTGCAGATCTCACTTAGAGATAAGATTGGATTATGCCACAGCCGGAAAGCCAGCTGGACCTTAAATTAAATAAAAGTTACAAATTGTGTTTAATTTGTAACTAAATTTCACTGCTACAAGGCAAAGTTTTCCTCAAACACAGCCATGCCTTCCTCAACTTATTATTTCATATAATAATTATACTCGCGTCTTACCTGTTAATATGTCTTACCTGTTTATTGGAAAAAACACATTAAAGATTACAAATATATATTACAAATATTGGACAATAATCCCTGATGTTTTTTCTGCTGCATTGCAAATATACAATAGTCCTTATTATCAAGAAGGGTAGAAAGGAACTCAAGAATGGCAGAATGTGACGAAGTCTCCAAAATAAGTCTTAGTAAATAGCAGCGTGTTATTTTTAACCACTGGAAATTATTTTGCATTAACATGTTTAAAGGGGTTATTCTAAAAGCTTTTGATCTTTTCTCTATTTATGCACTGTTTTGTAGAATGGGTGTATTGGTATTCACACTGATATATAGATAAATGCGGTAAGACTGTCAATTGTCCCTTGATGATGACATTTTTTAATACACTCATTGACAAAAAATAACTCACCAAGAATGCTGGAATGAATAAAACATCACCCCAGCAGTTGAGTGTGTCTCTCAACAGCAAAGGCAGGATTAAAGTGCTCAGCACAAGCCCTCCATACTCAAACCCGACCGTTGTCAAATCCAAACATGACCTGGATTTGTCACCAAAAGGTTATATGGTTCCGGTTCAGAGCAGCCCAGGTTTCATTCATGACACTACTGCAAACAAAGACTATGGTGGCTGAATGTCAATGGCAGGACATTGAGGAAATTGACATTTCCTTCTGCTAAGCAAGTGACAATGGCCTGGGCAGAGATAGTCCTGAGCAAAATGTTTTCAAGTGCATTATAGAGGCATGTCTAGGAGTCAACAATCTTGCACCCAGAGGTACAATACATAAAAGTAGCCTCGAGAGTACTTTTGGCAAGACACAGTGTTTAATCATGCCTGTAATCATTTACTTCTGCCTGAGAATCCAACATTTCTATCTGGGTTCGTTATTATACGATTTTACTGTTTATTTTTTTGTGAGTATACACACAAAAGTGGGATTGCAGTAGCCTAGTGGATAAGACACTGGACTATGGACCAGAAGGTCCTTGGTTCAAATCCCACTTCTGCTACAGTTGGGTCCCTGAGCAAGGCCCTTAACCCACAATTGCTTGGATTGTAAGACTGTATTAATTGTAAGTC
>JAVSBV010111785.1:0-21432 GCA_033117975.1 Parotocinclus spilosoma
AGTAAAGTAACTAAGTTACTTTTTAAAGGAGTAATCAGTAATCAGATTACTTTTTTGCAGTAACTATACCATTACTGCTTATTGCATCCTGAGTGCTTATTAGATCGTCCTTGCTGTATTCCTTTATTAACGAGCTGATGTTCCGGTACCAGTTCCAGCACCACACACTTAGCTGTTCCTCCACCTCAGGATCACTCTATGGGTTTCATCAACAGAAACCAGTCCCACCAGAGTGCAGTAACTCCCTCCATCATTTACTTATTAGGAGACATGGTTCCTCCAATAGCTTATCTTAAATTTAATTTGTTGTTTTATGAAATTTTTATGTAATAAATTAAATTTTGTTATTAATTAAAATTGTATTATTTACTTAATTTTACTATTACTACAACATTCATTCATTTATTCATTATCTTCCGCATCCACCCGGGGTCGCAGGCCAGCCGGTGCCCACACGGCGCCCACCCGGTGCCCACCCGGCAACTCTGGGTGCAAGGGCAGGAACAACCCTAGACGAGGCGCCAATTCATCGTAGGGAACGTACTAAAATGTAATTATTTTAATTACCATTTAGGCCACCTAAGCAGGTCGGGTCCCTTTTTGAGTCTTGGTCCTCCCAAGATTTCTTCATTCTATATTCAGGGAGTTTTTCCTTGCCACTGTCGCCCTAGACTTGCTCAACTTGGGGTCTTTTAAAATAATATAATATTGTAAAGCTGCTTTGAGACTATGCTCCATTGTAAAAAGCGCTATAAAAATGAATTTGACTGTAACACTTAAGATGACGGCATGACAGACCTAATACTTTAGTTTAACGGAAGCTAAAGATACACAGTATTAAAAACTATGCAAGCTCATATAATCATATCTTATACAGACTATATAAATAGTGGGGGCCAAACAAATGAGTACTACCTACAATAGGACAGGTACATAAACTTTCGAACAGCATGTACAGCTTGGTCCAAAAAAGTAATGAAAAGTCTTCCACACAAACAAGAGTCTCTAAATACATCAACCGAGTTAGAACAGTCTGTAGTCCAAATATGAGCTAATAAGCATGACGGGTGGGGCAGTTACAATCACACACACATGAAAATGATGGACTTCTGCTCGTAAAATCTTAACTTTTGCCACTGCTTGTGAATCTGTAGTTATTGTGGGGGCTGTGGAGGCCTAGCGGTTAAGGCACTGGACTATGGAGCAAATGGTTCAAATCCCACCTCTGCCACAGTTGGGTCCCTGAGCAAGGTCTGTAACCCACAATTCCTTGGATTGTAAGACTATGCACTGGACGTCGCTCTGGATAAGGATGTCTGCTAAATGATATAAATGTAAATGTATTGGTTGTTGAGGTGACCATGTGTTTATGGCCACAATGTCTGGAGTTAAAAGATAGATTTTCATTCCTATCATAATTGATCAGATTTGTTTTAAACACACGTCAAACGGCACATACCTGTACATCATTTTGTTCTGTACACAATTTGTGTTGGTCATCTAGTGCCTTAGTAGACTTAATGCTTGGTCATACGTCACACAACTGCCATGTGCTAAATGTTGCAAACAAAATAACGTCCATTTTAATGGCGTTTTGAATGTGGGCAAATACATTTCACAAGCAGTTCAGATGATTGATTCGGCTGTGGTACCCTGCAGAAGTGGATAAATCTCACAAACATATTTGTTGAAATGACTTCCTGTAACAGGACCATGCTCAAATTCACGCCCGGGCTTGTTCTTTAATGTTTGTAAAAGCAGACTGCATGACCAGGCGCTTGATTTTATACGCTTGCTTCATGGAGGTCAGTCGGGTGTTTCTTTGTGGACTTTACTGCGTAGAAAAACCTGGCTGCCATGTCAGAAACACAAACTTCTGATTACCTCCTATAGGGCATTAATATAATTTATTTTAGTTGAACCAGGAATCCTGGCTTACATGGAGAAAAGCCAAATCATTCACAATAATCCTCCAGCTTTACGTACCAATATGGTAGCCATGTGTAGCCTTTTTTTGGATGCAGGCCAAAGGTACTTTACACCACCCCTGTGGAATTGCACGTGGAGATTTTAGACCTGTGTGAGGCTGCTTGGATTAACAAACCCAATCCATAAACCTTCCAATAATCACTCGTGTTGATGGTGCATCCAAAGGGAGGCTAAGAATGTTTGAGTTTCTGAGAGCTGCAGCTAAGGATGGATTCATTTTAAAAACGACCAACTTAAGTACTTAATAATTCCACTCTGAGCTCCTTTGGCTTTCCGGCTGAACTGTCATTCCTCGAAGATGAAGTTGTTTCCACTTCACAAGCACTTAACAGCCTTTACAGTTGACCAGTGCAGCTCTGGCAGAAATGAGAGTGAATAGGTGACACCATACAGTACGACAACGCAACGATTCCAGGGTTATGTTCAAACAGAAGGTGGCCCAAATCCGACCCTTTTTCTCACGTGACACTTATTTGTATCTTTTTGGCACAGTGTGAATAATAAACATAAAGAATCTGACATTTCCAGTGATTTACGTCACAGAAGAGTCTGATACATATCTGATACGCTGCATTGTGAACAGGCAGATCAGAATACATGCCGACTTTACGTCATAAATGTGCACTGATGGGAAGACAAAATGGACAACACAATGAGGTGGGATAGTGAAGTAACTACACTGCTCACCAAAATTAATGTGAAAATTATTATTTCAAAACAGGCAGCTCGTTGGGTAGCAATCCCAGGGTGGAGCGGCCTGGGTCCTTTCTGTGTGCCGTCTGCATGTCCTCCCCGTGTCTGCGTAGGTTTACTCCGGGTACTCCGGTTTCCTCCCACAGTCCAAAGTCATGTGCGTTAGGTCAATTAGTGATTCTAAAGTGGCCCTTCGTGCATGACTGTGTGTGTGTGCCTTACGATGGATTGGCGTCCCATCTAGGGTTGTTCCTGCCCCTGTGCCCAGAGTTGCCAGATGGGCAGCGGCTGGCCCACGACCCCGTGCGAATTAAGTGAAAAATAACGGATGGATAATGAATTATTTCAAAATGAAATAACCCCTGATATTTGTGAGCGGTATAAATACATCATTTACATAAATCTTTGGGGTGTAATTAATCAAAACTTTTAGAAACTGAAGTAATCTTGGTCATGTTGGTTATTTTGTTTTGTTTTATTTGCACTGCTCACAAAAATGAGGGGATATTTCATTTTGGGGCATCCCATCATTTTTGTGAGCAGTATAAAAATTTACATTTGGTGTATAAGGTTATTACGCTTGAATTCATTTACTGTTCTCTAAATAAACTGGTGAATAATCCTGATGCTCTGGACCTGTGAAACTAAGGAGTGTAAACAGGAGAGAAAAAACACGATATCTGGTGGATCTAGGGATGAACAACGGCGATTTGAGCGTTTTGGTTTTCCTCTTGCTAATAAAAACACTAATGTGAGTGTGAGGGGAACAGAGAGCTGAGGAAAGGATGAGAATGGACAAGGAGATAAAAATAACTTTTTTTTATTTTATTCCTCTCTCTGCTTGCTCCCTAACAACCCACTACCGCCGACTGTCTCTCTTCCTCTTACACACATCTCACATACACACGGCCATATTTTTTGTGTGGTAAACAGACAGGTAGGCCAGCAGGGGATTACTCGTGTCGTCCTCTGTGTATTTCTGTGTGGGTGTGTATGAATCACTGAATCTTTCAGCTCTCGGCATGCATTGCCCATCGTCCTCCTGCCCCTCAACATGACAGGTTCGTAACCTGTTTGAGCCGTGACCCTCTGGGTTTGCAGCTGGGTTAGGTTAGGTACAAGTTTGTGACCCCCTTTAACCTCCACTTGCTCCCAACTGCACTGCCGTTTATTTACATTCACCCAAACAGGAGAGCACAGTAAGAACATTGGAAGATAAACCTAGGGGCGGTAACTTAACACGACCATACAGAAACAATTTGTAGTTTTATTATTACAGACTGTAGTCCATCTGTTTCTCAAAATACATTCTTTGTTCCCTTTATTTGATTAAATCCAATTTAATTATATTTGCATAACGCTTTTTACAATAGACATTGTCACAAAGCAGCTTTATATTGTTATATTGTCACAAACTACAATCTATTGTCCCTAATGAGCGAGCCAAATAGAAAAACTCCTTGAGATTAAGAGGAAGAAACATTAAGAGAAAGCAGACTCAGAAAGGAAACCCATCCTCATTTAGGTAATAAACATAATTAACATTATATAATAAAACATTTAAATAAAAATGCTCAGGACCACCACAAGACCCACCAGCACAGATCAGGCCCTATTTGGGTTGTGGATCACCCACAGGACTGCAGTGACACGGGTGTGCTTTTGGTGCTTTAGTGTGTGTTATTCTGATGTGAGTGGATCAGACACAGTAGTGCTGCTGGAGTTTTTAAACAGTGTTCACTCACTGTCCACTTTATTAGAAACATTCATCTCCACCTTGTAGATGTAAAGTCAGAGACAGCTGTTGTTGTACAGTTTGTTTTATACTAATGGTCTGTTTTCAACAGTGACAGGTGTTTAAAACCTCCAGCAGCACTGCTGTACATTTTGTTACTAATTTTATTATCGATTTAAATTGTAATTGTTACTTCATTTTACTATTACTACATCCTAATTATTTCAATTACCATCTAGGCCACCCAAGGAGGACGGGTCCCTTTTTTGCGTTGAGATTTTCCTTGCCACTGTAGCCCACTGTAGGTTTGTTCAGTTTGGGATTGGCCTTTTAAGATAAAGCTGCTATGAAAAAATGCATTATTGTAAAAAGTGCTATAGAAATATATTTGACTTTGTCTGATCCACTCGCACCAGCACAACACTCACATACACACTTACACCTGGCCTTATGGACAGTAACAAAGTGCATTTACTTGAGTACTGTTCTTATATATGTTTTTTGAGTATCTGTACTCTACCAAACATATGACATTATTTTTTATCATTTTGCTACTTTTTAATGACAATTTCAATGAGATAAACACAGTATGTAGAGGAACAGATGGACTACAGTTTGTAATTGTAGAACTACAAAGTGTTTCTATACCGTAAGTAGAGCTGATAAAGCTGTCAGTATTTTGGCCTCGGTGGCTCCCTCTCAAATCCTATTCAATTTAGTGTAAAGTTAATGTACAGACACTTTTATTGTAGAACGTTTTACTGCTGGATCTATCAACACAAAATGTGTCACTGGAATAGACTATAATAGGAGTGATTGTAAGTTCCAGCAGCCGCAAATGTGAAACCAAACTACCCGATAGTTTCATTTGTTTGACTATAGTGGCACTGTTGGCGTTTGGAAAGCCAGGTTTGTTTGGTTCTTTTTTATTTATTGTCACATTGGAATTAAAGGCTATATACAGTAGGTTATAATGGTACTAGCCCGAACACATTCACACTAAAACATTAAAGGGACCAGTTAACGTAATGCACAAAATAAATGAATGAACCCAGGAGTCATTTTGAAAGTACAAATACGTCTAAATTACATTCTCTAAAACAGGATGGCAACCGTAAAGGAGGCTGATCGGACATTACCATAGTCATGAAGTGATTTTAGACTTTTTTTAATTGCTTGTTCCTCGGATGTCCCTACTTAAGAATCTACTGAGGAGGAAGGGAAAAAAAAATAAAAATAAATATACAAACCTACAATTAAATGAAAGTGAATCTGGAAAAAAATTACATGGACAGAACAAAACCGTTGGCCCTTCACCGGAGGGCGGAAAAAGCTAAAAAATAATATTTTTTTTATTTTTTTAAATTTCAATCATTTGTGCTATGGCGGATCCGCAAAATACCAAAAAATACCAAAATATTTTTTGTGTTCGTCAAATAGGATCCGCGAAACAAGCAATAAAAAAAAAAGTCCGGCCTTAGATAGTTTGCACATCATGTTTTATCGGAAGCAGTAGTATGAAACAAAATGCAATATAAAAACATTTTGTACAGTTCTGTAAAATACAGTCATTCTTAACCTTGTGTCTTATAAAATGCGAAACAAGTACCATTACAGAAAACGAGCGGAATTTTACCATACATTGTTTTCTGCACGCGTGACTCATGACTCTGTCTGTGTGCGTTTGGCGTCCCATCTAGGGTTGTTCCTGCCCTTGCTCCCAAAGTTGTCAGGTGGGCACCAGCTGGCCCCCGACCCCGTGTGGATTAAGAGGAAGAGAATGAATGAATGAATAAAGATTTTATTTCCTTTTACAATGAATAAAGCCTCAGACGTTAAAGCCATAACATCGGTTAAATGTTGTGTATGTAGAATAGTGTGAACAGTGTCTGAGAATTTTTTTTTTTCTCGACTTTTTCATTTGCACAGCAGACGTGAGTTTGAAAAAACATTTGTGATCCCTTAGTTTCTAAAGCGTGTTTGATTACCTTGCAACTAATCCCCTTAAAATTAAAATGGCACCAGAAGAGTCGTTTTTACCTCCCTGGGTAGGCTATTTGACCACACATGCATTCAACTTTAGCCAGGCAAATATAAAACTTACCTCAAGGGGTTTCTTCGGGTTAAAAGAGGCGACTTTAGACATGGAAAGCAGCTCTTTTTTCATGGCAAGCAGAGGTTCCATTGCACACTAATATTCTGTAAATGTGAAATGATCCTTGTATTTGTAGGATAGAAATGCATTACTGGCCTGGCTGTTTGTCGACTTAATTGTTTCGTGTCGTGTGGTGTGTGTGTGTGTGTGTGTGTGTGTGTGTGTGTGAATGGATAGAATACATTGGCTATGCATTGGCTACTTAAGCACATCAAGGATTTGGGGCTTTTGTTTTAGGTGATAGGCTTATGGGAAATTAGTGATGCCTTTTAAATTTAAATTTCAGAGTGGATATTGCAGACGTAATAACGTAATCCTTTGAAGTCTTCTTGATTTTAAGAATGTAGCTGTTTAAATTATAACTATAAAAACATACAGTGCACTTACTGGTCACTTTATTGGGTACCTGGTTGGGACCCTCTTTTTGTCTTCAGAACTGCCTTAATTCTTCATGGTGCAGACGAGATAATGTATAACTGAGATTTTGCTCTGTTTTGAAATGAGAGCGTCCAACAGTTGCTGCTGATTTGGTTTCTGCACATCCATGATTCTAATCTCCAGTTCCAATACATCCCAAAGGTGCTCTAGATTGAGATGTGGTGACCTTGAAGGTTGTTTGAGTACAGCAAACTCATTATCATGTTCAAGAAACCCGTCTGAGTTGGTTTAAGCTGTGTAAAATATCCTGATGAAGCCAGAGGTCAGAGGAGAATGCAAACTGGTTAGACTTCTTAAGAATAAACCACTCATTATAGCTGAGGGATGCAGAAGAACATCTCTGAACAAACAACATGGTGAACCTTGATGCAAATGGGCTACAGCCAGCAGAAGACATTTACATAACATTTACATTTAAGGCATTTAGCAGATGCCCTTATCCAGACTTACAACTCATACAGTCAATAATCATACAATCATACAATTAAAGTGGGTTAAGGGCCTTGCTTAAGGACACAACTGTGGCAGCTTGGCAGAGGTGGGATTTGAACCCTTGACCATTAGGTCCAGAGTCCAATACCTTAACCGCTAGGCTACCACAGAAGACCATACCCAGTGCCAGTCCTAGCTAAAAACAGAGAACTGAGGCTATAATTCACACGGATTTATCGACACTGGGCAAAAGAAGAATAGCAGAAGGTCTCCTGATCTGTTGAGTCTCAGTTTGTGCTGCGGCATTTGGATGGTCGGGTCAGAATTAGGTGTAAACAACATAAAAGTCTGGATCCATCGTGCCTTGTTTCAGTTCAGACTGCTGCTGGTGTAATATTGTGTGTTTGGGGGGTATTTTCACTTTTGGTCCCTTAATACCAACTGAAGATCATTTAAACACCACAGCCTACCTGAGTGTTGCTGCTGACCATGTGCACCCCTTTCAGCTGTCCTGTCAGTCATTTCAAACGGTTAATATTATTAATATCGTCAATAGTGTATTGAATAATGTTAGTATTTTAATTTAGTAGCTCTACTTGTGTCTGTAGCTTCTTCCTTCAGCTTTCGTTTTATATATATATAAGACAGGCAACATTTAGGCACAGTGGTTAACGCGGTCATCACACAGCTCCAGGGACCCTGTTCCACCCCTGACCGGGAGAAGTGGGGTTGTTTGTTTGTTGAATTGAATTCATGTTGCATGAGCACCAATGGCTATTCACTACAAGAGCACATTTTATTGTTTGGTTTATTATATTCCATTCCATTATCTCTCATCTGAAGAAACAACCTTAAATGGGGAGCTAGTTTATCGTAGGGCACACACAGTGACACACTAAGGGCCACTTTAGAGACCCCAATTAACATAACACGCATGTCTTTGGACTGTGGGAGGAAACCGGTGTACGTGGAGTAAACCCACGCAGACACGGGGAGGACATGCAGACTCCACACAGAAACGACCCAGGCCGCTCCACCCTGGGATTGAACCCGGGACCTTCTTGCTATGAGGCAGCGGTGCTACCCACCGTGATGCAAATTTTAATGATTATTTTTTTTTATATGTTATCACTTTTAGTTTCTGTTTAATTAGTCAATTACTGTAAACTTTGTAAATAGGTAAGTTTAATTCTTATATACAGTATATCATCTAGGTCACCCAAAGAGGTCGATCCCGTTCTGATTTGGTCTTTCCAAGTTTTCTTCCTTACAATGTTCAGGAAGTTTTCCTTGCCTCTGTTACCCTAGGATTGCTCAGCTTGGGTTTTGGGCCTAGACAACAGAAAATTGTGAAGCTGCTTTGAGAAAATAATAATGCTGCATTGTAAAAACAAAAGAATAAATGAATTAAACGAGCACTATAGAAATAAATTTGACCTTCTGCACATGTTTTGAATGCGTGGGAATCTGGAGTACCTGGGTTCTACACAGGTGGAGGAACCCAAAGTCGGGACTGAACCATGGATATCTTAAAAAAAGAGATGCAACAAATGGAGGTCTTTGTATTTCTTAAATCTCCCTGCCTTGCTACGGTCAGGCTTGGATCGGCTGTTTCACCAAAAAGTAGCATCAATCAGTCGTTTAGCCCAGTCTGCTGTAAGTAATTCATCTCTGACTCATCAGCATGCTTACTGTCAAGCTGTTTGTTCAGAAATCAATGCTGAGTCAGGCTTCATTACCGGCTCCGCATGGTCTCACAATGAGGCGGCATATGGCTGTTTAGAGATGCTAATTGTTTGGTTTTCTCCGGGGAGTGATCATTTTTTACCGCTATGGTTAGTTTTGATTATTTGCTTGATAGGACTTTTTAATCCTTGCTGTGCGCTGATACATTTTGTTTCTGCCGCATTAAAGCTCAGCAGCTGCTGCTTCTTTCTGCCGCAGTGGAATCACACATGGTGGAATTTAAGAGCACCTGGATGACAACTTTGGTCACTGAATTTGCGAGAGCGTGCGCACCCTCATCCAAACACGGGACTGTTTAGCAGAAACGCTGTCCTCCTTTGTGTATTGATGGATAAGGGAACTTGAAGTCAGCAATTTGTTCTGCTCCACCTCATCCTGGTCTTCTCTCTCTTGCTCTGTCTTTTCTAAGACTTTCATCATCTCTTTTAGCTGAATATTATCTCCACCGACGAGACCCATCTGAACAGGCTCTGTAACAGCATGCTTGGGATAGCTCAGACTACATGTAAACAAGAAGCAGATTATAGCAAAAACACACCAGCTCCAGCTCTGGAATCAGATCCTCTCGTGACCTGACTGTGAAACTCTGTGTAAGCGAATGAGAAGTTCAATCAAAAGGGACAAGCAAGAGCAGAAACCCTGAAACGGTTTGTCTAATTTTGGCCTGAGACCAGAGGTGTCACAAAATCTCACAAACACGTAGCCTTTTATTTTACACTAGTACTTAATGAATAATTAAGTAACGACACAAGTGTTAATTTACATCCCAAAGACGTTATATGGACAAAAGTTTGTGGACAACCAAACATTACATCTAAATCATAGGTATTTTTGTTTGCCCCCACGTTTGCTGCTTTTTGCTTGATTTTGGAACATGGCTGTTGTCTTCTAATGTTAGACAATAAGCCCTGGATGACTTTTGGCTTTCCAGAGCAATTTCGATGTCTGGTGGAGTTGAGGTGGAGATTCTGTGCAAGCCTAAACTGTTCGATTTCCAGGTTAACAAACAAGCTCTTGAGGGGCTTTGTTTAAGGGCATGTTGGAAGCAGAAACCTATAAATATCTCGTACTTTTAATAATTAGACGGGGTGGTCACACATTTGGTCCGAGTGCCCGATGTCCATGTCTCTTTCTACCTGTTCCTCCTTATAATGACTAAAATAGAGAATAAAACAGTAATCTTTGTAAAAATGTTGTCTATTTGCAACTAGATAGACGGTTCATGTGAGTGCTGTATATGAGGGATACCTAATGTTAATATCACAGTTAGCAATGCTGCTATATGCACTGAATGACCCCACATTTTGTATATATATATATTTTTATCATATAGTGTTTAGAAAAATTAGGGAATATTTTATTGTTTGTGAGCTGTCTATTAACAAAATGTTATCATATAGTTAGTTTTGTGTATGATGGACTTTACATTAAGCATGATTCTGTTCTGGGCAGCACGGGGGCTCGGTGGGTCGCATCACCGCCTCACAGCAAGAAGGTCCCGGGTTCAATCCCAGGGTGGAGCGCGTGAGTCTTTTCTGTGTGGAGTCTGCATGTCCTCCCCATGTCTGCGTGGGTTTACTCTGGGTACTCAGGTTTCCTCCCACAGTCTAGGGTTGTTCCTGCACCCAGAGTTGCCGGGTGGGCACTGGCTGGCCCGTGACCCTGTGTGGATTTAGCAGAAGATAATGGATGGATAAATAAATTTTTCTTTTCTTTCTGGGATTTTTATTGTCTACCATTTTATTGTTTTTTTCAAACAAAAAAGTATTTTTTATGATAGTTTAGCTTTAGGTTGATGTCTGGTGCAGGTTTCATTCTAAAAACATTACTGTTTTATAGTCTCATACATTTAGTGCTGGCAAATGGAAACTCAGCAAAGCAGATCCTGCATTAACGTTAATGGTTTCTATGCACATTCCATTCACATGAAAAACAACAAAAAAAAAGTTTTTTATTTTATGATAGGGATTAAGCTCTGTTACTTTATTTTAATAGCATAGGCTATTACAATAATAGCTAAAAATAGGAAGTACATTTATTTCCTTCGATCTTGGAATTGAAATAATGAATCAAATAGTTTTCAGATAGGTTTCCCAGCTGTGTTTAAACACTATAACTCTCAGCATTGGTGTGAAAATAACATTCAAATAAAATTAGGAAACTTAGTAAAATATGCTATCAAACCTTTATGGGATTTGAGCATAAACTTGCTCAGGTACGTCTTTATACGCCAGGCTATTGGTCCCAATGTTGACATCAAGTCTAGAGGATTTATTATTTCAGAAATAAACTGGCTGTATCTTCAGGGTTCCAGTATGAAACAATTTACCATGGTGGGAAGGTGCTGAGTGAGGTATGGTAGAATGGTAAGAAAGCATATTGGACCACTAACATCTTTCCTAAATTGAGTCCCAGTCTCTCCAAACTGGATGACCAGACCAGGAAGATATTGATCAGGGAAGCTACTAAATGGCAACTTTAGGCTTAGAAGTTTTTATGGCTGAGATTGGTCAGTTTGTGCATGCGGCAACAATCTCACCAGCTTTGATTTGATAAACATCACTAAACACACATTTAGTGCCAAAGACTCTAATGCCAAAATCAATTTGAATGTTTGGGAAGGGTTGAAGTCAGGAAGGCTGAAGCCAGGTCCGAGTCAAGAAAAAGACTGTGACACATCGAGTTCAAACCAAGACATCAAAATCATACTTGAATAAAAATTGTTTTTATTAGTTTGTAATTCATTTTGTATTCATTATAGATCAGGCCATGTAATATACAGCAAAGAATTATAAATAAATCATTTTATATTTTATTATAGATTTTGAATTAGAGATAGCCTAAAATTATTATGAAATAATATTATTTAAGAGTCTTAATCAAAGTAAGGTAATGTATCCTTTGGAAGCAAATAATTGTGCTGATTCTGTTTTCCTTATTAAATGTGAAAACGTTATAATGATCATTCCAGATTTTGCTGAAATGGTAAAGTTTGTGGGTGAGAATGTAAGACGTGAAGTCTTAACGTCAGACTATTTATTGCTGGATTGGATCTTGAATGGCAAGAGCACATGTGCAATAAATTCTTAATAGTTCGTAATTTTTAGCATTCGTATTGTGTATATATATTTTGGTCTATTTTTTGTACTGAGTGCCTTGCTGCTGTAACACAGTGAATTTCCCCACTGTGGGACTAATAAAGGACTA
Source organism: Parotocinclus spilosoma (assembly GCA_033117975.1). NCBI lineage: Eukaryota > Metazoa > Chordata > Actinopteri > Siluriformes > Loricariidae > Parotocinclus > Parotocinclus spilosoma. Next base: position 12,396 of record JAVSBV010111785.1, read on the forward strand.
TCTTATCTTATCTTATCTTATCTCATCTTATCTTTAGGCCTTGATGAGCAAAGATGGCCTCATGTAAACCATGCTCTAAATCAGTAAGTTCAGTAAATCAGTTCTCTGGGTTCAGAGGCATCTATGAAACGTGGTCAGATACATCCGTTTTCCAGGATTCCTTTTTTGGGCCGCATGCTCTGGACCAAAGACAAAAAACGGTTCATCCAGACTGTTATTAATGACAAGTCCAAAAGCCAGGCTCCAACATGGTATGGGGCTCTGTTAGTGCCATTGGCAAAGCTTATTTACACTTTTCTGATGGCAGCATTAAACACTCACACACACACACACACACACACACCTGTAACTTCCCAGCAGAAAATGTGTGGAGAATTTTGAAACATGTTTACAGGAAGAATGGGGCAAACTAACATCTGAGACAATAAATCGTTTGGTAACCTCTGTACCAAAACATTTTTTATTGTGTTGAAAAGGAATTACAAGACTTGCATAAAGTGGTACATCTGTCCCTACTGAAGTCCACACTGAAAGGACCCAGAACACTCTACCTGGGATTGAACCCAAGACCTTCTCGCTGCAAGGCTACAGTGCTATCCACCAAGCCACTGTGCCCATCCATTTCTTATTCTTACAATCTACAATTGTTTATCAATGAGGCTTTCACTGCAGTTTGCACTGCTAATTACTTATTAATCAACTTACACATTCTGTTCAATTTCAGACTGATTTGGGCTTTCAGCTATTGTCATGAGTGAAATTAAAAAGATGTCCTTTTAACACACTTCTCAAAATGAATGAGCACCTTCTCTAATAATCTGAGCAGCCTAGAACTGCACATCAGTGGGCAACATGTCAAATTTGATAAGGACATCTATAGTTAAGTAATGACATTTCTCTATGCCTCAGATAATGTGGTATAAACATAGTGGTATACTGAATGAGTCAGCAACTTGGCCCAGTAACCTTGTTAGAAAAGCCCATACTGTCCTGCCATGATGAAAATGCCCTGCTGACCTGTAAGTGCTGTTACTGGGATGTGGAAATGAGGAAACAACTCAGCTGTGAAGTAGGAGACCCCCTAAGCTCACAGAATGGAACCGTCGACTGAATGTTATAGGGCTTTCAAATTGTCTTTTCTTCTTAACTTCTACTAGTCCGTCCTCACCTGTGCCTGAAAGCAACTTAAACACAGCTGTTCAATGGGTGCATCATTGGTTGGGTTTGCTCAGTAGCCCAAGATCAACTGGCTAAGACAAACACTGTGCAGGTTTTGAGGGATTGGTTTGGGCCTTGTGGTGGCAATGCTACTACCTAGCACTGTGCGTCCAGCTCTGAGGCAAGTCATTGTTTCAGCATGTTTACAAACCCAGATGCGTCAAAAATAGTTTATGTGTTAGGTGTGTCTGGACTTGGTTGACCTGCACCGATCCCTGACCTACATTTATATTTACAGCAATTAGCACATGCACTTATCAAGAGCGACTCATAGCTGATACAATCATACAATCTAAAACAAATTGGCTCTGACTGAAGGTATTAGTCGTGCAAGCTTTTGAAACGGTGCTGGGGTGTTATGGGAAATGTAGTGAATGTAGTAGTGTAGTCCTTAGCAGCAATCCAGAATTAAATGGATTTGTATCACTGCGATTTTAGTGGAGCACATGCCCTGAAAATAATGGGTCTGATTATGCCCCTGGTTATGTTCCTTGCTCAAGGGCTAGTGTTGTAGTACTGGAGTCCGGTCTTAAGACCAGCTGTCTCTGTCTTGTCTCTGTACTCGAGTTCGGTCTTAAGACCAGCTGTCTCTGTCTTGTCTCTTGTCTGTACTCGAGTCTCGGCCTTGTGGAAGGGTGAACTCAAGTCCAATGGGTCTGTCTTAGGCAATGTTAATAATAAACATAAATTTTTATTGAATGTCAACAGTCCATTTAAACAGAAAAAAATTGTCCTTTATCTACATAAATCGAATCTGCTCTCAGATTGGCTAACCGGGAAAAAACAAGTTGCTGCTCGTCTTGTACAGTATGAATGAACACGAAAAATGAATGAATACGAGTCAATAAATACAATTTATTTTGAATAGGTTGATATTAATATGGCGTTTTCAAGCTTATTTCATTGCTCACTCTGCTTAGTATAGTTTGATATAGTTTTTGGTTAAGGGCAGATTGAAATGCTATTGTTATGTTTTCATATTTAATAATAACAATTTACAGAATGGGCATTGTTGGCTTTATGTGGTGACTCTCAATAACGTTTTAAAGTAGATAAACTAATACATGTTCTCCATTTCCTTCTTTATATTCTTGTATGGTGAAATAACATTGTGATCTGGTCATTTCTTCCTCACTCTTGGTCTATTTTGACCCTCTAAAAGTCTTGGTCATGAATTGGACTAAGTTGTAGCGGTTTCAAATTCAACACTGGAGCTCAACAGGGGTTGCTCTGCCATAGCTGGGAGCTCCAGTACCTTATAACCTTGCAGCACTTCTGCACTTCAACCCCATCTAACACCTTGGGGTGGATTACATGCAAGCTCCAACTGATGCTCAGCGCTCTGTAAACAACATCTTAAACAACATCTTAAATCCTGATAATCCTCCATAACCTTTGAAATAATACTAAAATAAATGAATAAACAATAATAATTTCAAAAGCAGATATTATTGGGTCAGCAGCAACATCTTGATGTCATTAAGTAGCTACTGGAAGATCCATCCAGTTCTCTTTAAGCTGCTTCCTTCAGGTCAGACTTGACCTGACCAGCCCTGATTAAGAAAACAATTTATTGGAATACAAGCTGCAATTATCCCTCTCAGTATTCAACCCTCTCTAATTACTTGGAGACATTTACCAGGCACTCTCATCCAGAGCACCTTACAGTTAATGCAGTCTTACAATCCAAGCAGTTATGGGCCTTGCTCAAAGAACCAATGGTGGCAGCCTGGCACAGTTGCGATTTGCACAGTCCAGTATGGTAGGAACATTAGATTAACAATGGCTAGGGCCTCCCTTTGATCACAAAACAGCAAATAGCCTTAGGGCTGGATTACGCAAGATGTTGGAAACCTTCGTGCAAGATTGTGCTCTATGTGCACTTGTTGCATCACGCGTTTCCTACGGATTTTTTATATGCAATTTCATGCAGCAAATCTAAATTTCAGCCACATTTAAAATGCATTCTACTGGATACTAGGTGAAGCTCGGTGACTGGAAAAGCTGCTTAAGAACTGGTTCAGAAAACCAGTTTGAGATGACTTTTGTTGACTTGAGTTCCCATTAGCAGGTGTGTAAAATGTATAGTGCCAGGAAGAGATACGTATGGTTAACAACAATAATAAAATAGGCTGTGGCCTTCTAGCCAGGACTGATTGGTTTTAACTGGCCCACACTTTGCTGATGCTTTTCTGTTGACCCCAACTGCACAGAATGTTTATTTGAGTTTTTGCAGTTGAAATACAGGTAAACGTAGTTTAACATATCATCGATTATAATTGGGACTGAAATTCCCAGATATCATGGTCTAAACAGCCAATCAATGCTATGGATCCATGAGAAGAGGCAGGTGTTTAAGAGCTTCATCCCTGATCTTGTCTTCCTCCCTCCAATATTCAAACAGGTTAGTATTGTTTAATTTCTAAAGTTAAAAGGCAAATATACATCATTATTATCTTTATTAACTGAACTCATTGTGTAGTATGTGGCCTGCTTTTGGGCTATTTGGGAAGCCAGTTTACCTAGTTTGGACTTTCCATAGTCTTATTCACTTATTTGGATCTGGCAACATTTTTGCAACTATATAAGTAAATAGATCAAGCTCAAGTGTCAAGCTCATTAGTTCACATTAGAGAGTTTTCGAAGTAAGTTGATGTGAGACTTTTTTGTTTTTCTTGTTTGTGTGCATGATTATCTGCTAGTTACTTGTAACAAACTGTAAATGGCATATGTATGTGCCTGTCCTATTGTAAGTAGTGCCGCTGTTTTTGTTCCCCCATTATATAAAACATATAATCTGTATATTATAGTATATACAGAGAGAGCGAGGGGGAGAGAGAGAGGGAGAGAGAGAAAGCTCACAAAAATTTGGGGATATTGTAATACTGTTATACTGGATTACATTAACATTCAATGGATCACATTCCTCCATTTAAGCTCTGGTTCATCTGGCTGATCTTCCGTCTGGCTGATGTCATCTGAAACACTGTCTATCAATGCATTTTTGCTTTCAGCCAAACAAAAGTATTAGGTCCATCCACTTAAGTGTTCTTGTTTTCCCCAAACAAGATCATAACAGTGCATTACTGTATTTTCGGTGATTATTATTAAGTTCCATAAATTCCAAAGTCATGTAATGCATGCAACAGTTTAGCATGTGTATAACAATTGAAGCTTCCACTTGTATGGGTGTCACATCTACTTATCATTTGCATGCAGTTTTCTTGTAAAACGACCCCTTAAGTTTAGGTTACAGTAGCATAAAATGACCGCATAACTATGACTGGTCAGTGACTATTTCAGGCAATGTCTTGTTTTAAGAAATGTAATGTGGACGGTAAACAGCTTATACCGCCACTCAAACCAGCCTCTGCCACCAGCTCGTAGTAAGATTCAAATACATTTATTACAATCGTTACGTTATGTTATGAAGTAACTTATTGAGTCAGATTAATTTGGGATGCTGCTCACTTTTCGGTACATTTTGTTGATTGAGTTACTGATTTCTTGTTGGTTTCCACAGGTAGAATCTTGACTATTGTTGTACATATTATACACTTTACTTCACTATGGTTTTACTGTAATCTTGAAGGAGTCTTCCTATTAACACATTTACACCCTAATACAAAACCAACATTTCAAATCAGAGTTTGTTTATTCAGATATCTGGGGGTTTTGTTTTTGTTTTTTTTTCAGTATGAGGATTCCATTTAAATCCAGACTGGAACACACTGTTAGTTTGTTAGCAGCACCATTGAGTTTTATGAGCTTTAATGCACCTTGGCATCTATATTTGTATTTTAAAACATGTTGTAGTGTTATGATACTGTGGAAGTTATCTTTGCAGGATACATTTCACTATATGCCTCCACCTCGCTTTGGATGCGGATGGGAGTTAAGTGATTGGGCAAAACAAGGGGCGTGAACTATAGGCTCCGGAGAAATAAGTTGCCACTTGGATGCAAAGCCTTCTGCAGGTTATATCAGTGAGGATCTGCAGAACAGAAGGGCTCGGCTTGGTGATTTAAAGCTATCTCTTGGATTATAATGCATTATGCTGTAATGAGGACTCTTTGTGATTTCTCTGATCATTGGAAAAGGTTCTCTAGAAGCGTTGCGCGCCGCGCCTGAACGCGGCACTTGGTTGACCGGTGCGCGCGCACTTGCGTGGATGGGCGCCGCAATGTTGGAGCTGAACGCTTCTCGGGACCGTATGGATCCCGGTAGCGCTAATAACTCGACTCTGATGGGCCGTGGACCCTGGGGGTTTGGGCCACCGGTTTTGGTGTTGCTGGCCACTGCGATGTTGCTGTTAATCGGCGTGATTGTGCTCGGAAACGCTCTCGTCATTCTCGCCTTCAAAACGGACCGGAGCCTGAGAAGACAGAGCAACTACTTCTTACTTAACCTGGCCATTTCTGACTTTCTAGTGGGTGAGTCATGTAGTTCTGGATCATGTGTTTATTAACAAAATAGTATACTGTTAGTATTAATTATAACGTGTCAAATTAAGACTTTCAAGCAGAACATGTCATGAACGATGGTATGGTGGTAACTCTTACTTTCATTCTAAATTCGATTAGATTAGATTCAACTTTAGGGTCATTGTACAAAGTGCAGGAACACAGCCAATGAATTGCAGTTAACATCTAATCAGAAGTGCAATATACAGTAATTATTTACATAAGGTGCAACCAGTGTTGGAGGTAAAAAAAAAAAGAGTCAGGATTACAAATGTGCAATGGGTTATATGTACAGTATGTACAATTATTTTAAACAGAATTGGGTAGTGACCAGTGTAATAACATTTAAAACACAGCATAAGTTGGTCTTTGTTTTATTTATTGCAAGGGTAGCTTTTAAATCGTGCATCAATGGCTTATTAGCACTGATTGCAGTCCTGCTCATTTCAAACATATTGCGTTAACATGACTAACATCTGTACTGAACTGCCCCATTCACACCCCGGCCACTTCATGTGCTTGTTGGATTGAGATCTGTTGCCTGTTCTTAGCTGTCAGGAGTGGCACCTGGTTTTGTCTATTGCTGCTGTAGCCCATCCGCTTCAGTTTTTCATTTTTTGACAATCTTTGTGCATTCAGCGATGCTCTACTTCATACTTTGTGACAAGTTACAGGTTACTGCTGCCTTTCTGTCGGCTTGAACCACTCTGGCCATTGTCCTCTCAACCCACAAGGCATCAATCGCCAACGAGCGTATTTATCCAGTCTTGCATTACCTCATAGTTTCCTATATAATGCTGCATTAACGTGTACTCTTGGTCCTTGGTCGTCCACTCACAGGTGGACCCTTGGTTAACCCTTCCAGATGACATACAGAGTTTAAACAGTGTATCGATTACCTTTCTATTACCATACCCTGAATAATGGTGATTAAACTTGAGTGTTTAAATAATAACGAGATTTTTTTTACTAATTTCTTAGTTATCTATACTGTCCCTCATATCCACCTTTAGAATTTTGCTTAATCAAGTGTAAAAATGGCTGCTGTATTTAAAGTATAGTATATTAGCAACTTGAGTATTCAACTGACCTGTGTCATGTTAGATTTGTGTTTAACAGTGTTTAAATACAAGTTATGATGTTTAATAGTTACAGTCTGGGCAACAGTACAGGTAGCCCTTTATTTCTGACTGGGATACATTCTGAGAAAATCATTGTAAGCTGAATTTCTTGTAAACCAAGGAGCTTGATATATGTTGTGTAAATGATAGGGTAGCCTACCTGAAACATGCTTAAACACTTACATTACAGTTAAGCAAAATCATTATCATTAAGGCTTATTTTATAGTAAATTATGAAATATCTCATGCAAATTATTTAATAATGTATTGATAGTGATTAACGATTGTTACTGCGCTGCCTCGGTGACAACTTGTACTGCAAAGTTCCTCATTTAGCACTTTAGAGTGCAGGAGAGTATCATACTGTATATCCCTTACCAAATTCAGAGTATGGTTTCTACTGAATGTGTGTTTATGTGTTATCTAGGGCTGAAAGCGATGACTCTTTTGATAGTCACACAACCTGTTGATTATCGATTACTAAAATTAATAATCAGTTATTCAGCTTATGAATCGCTTAGTCACAAAAGAAGCCTTACGTAGCAATTAGCCTTTAGCCTGAGGTTTTATGTAGTTATGCATTTGTTAACTAGCACTGAGGGCAATAAGGATGAATAACTTGTTGAGAAATTCATGTGATGTTAATGCCTGTACAGAAGAGAAATAAAACTCCTATATCTTTATCCTGTCAAAATGAGTAAAGTGGAAATATAATTTTCAGTGATGTTATGTAAACCTTCCATTTTAATCCTTTGACTAGCTCCGCTGTATTTACGTGGAGAACAATCTTAGAGTAAAACGCTAAGGCAAATAGAAAGCTGTTCTGCTATTTTCGCTGAATTTAAATTCACCTGGGCTCTCAATGTTAGGACAGTAACTGTAAACGTGATTGTGAATGTGAATGTGAATGTGTGAATGTGAATTCTGTTGAAAATGTTGCAGCGGGCAGCACGGGGGCTTAGTGGGTAGCTCCACTGCCTCACTGCCTCCCGGGTTCAATCCCAGGGTGGAGCAACCTGGGTCCTTTCTGTCTGGAGTCTGAAAGTCCTCCCCATGTCTGGGTTGGTTTACTCTTGGTACTCCAGTTTCCTCCCACAGTCCAAAGACATGCATGTTAGGTTATTTGCTGTCTCTAAGGTGGACTGTGTGTGTGCCCTACGAAGGATTGGCACCTCGTCTAGTGTTGTTTCTGCCCTTGTGCCCAGAATTGCCGGGTGGGCACTGGCTGGCCTCGCGACCCTGTGTGGATTAAGTGCAAGATAATGGATGGATGGATGTTACAGCTCATATCATGAGCTCTTCAGTTACTCCAGTGTAGAGGATGTGCTCCCATGCCAACTAAGGCCGGATTGATCAATATTGCAGTACAGTTAACAAACCTTCTTTTGGAGTTAAGTGTGGAAAGATTTCACTCTTTTTTTTAGGCTGCTGTCACGCTTTTGTAAAAACGCTAATGTGAAAATATTAGTAGTTAGAGAGAGACAAGTGTCACCATCTATTAAATTAGTTGCCAGCTTATTTGGAGTCTATTTTAGCCGACCATGTTGATTAATCGTTGCATACCTAGTATTATTGGCTTCCCATAGTTAAGTCGAAATATTGTAAGTCAAACCATCATAGCACAGGCAGTACCTTTGTATTATATTTACCCTATGATGTTTCTTGTGTTGCTGGAACTTGAAAGTTGGAATCCTCTAGATTAGGGAACATGGATTAAATGCGCAGTAACAGAATAACAAATCATATAACAGCAATCTACAATCTTTAACCTTTACTTTTTAGGCGGGTGGCTCGGTGGGTAGCACCATCACCTCAAAGCAAGAAGATCCCAGGGTGGCGTGGCCTGGGTTCTTTCTGTGTGGATTCTGCATGTCCTTAATGTGTCTGTGTGGGTTTACTCCGGGTACTCCGGTTTCCTCCCACAGTCCAAAGACATGCTGTAGGTTAATTGATATTTCTATACAGTCGATTCCGGTTAATCGGACCACATCGGGACGCGATCGTTTTGGTCCTAATAACTGGCTGGTCCGATTAAAGGAACATGCTAAGAACGGAACGTGCTATGTAACATATTAAATGTTTATTAAACCTTTATTGTGTGATTTACATGTATAGCGAACAAACAAACAAGAACTACTGCTACTTATGAACTTTGTTCATTGAAAAATAAATTTGCAAACAAGTTTTTTCGAAATGATCTACAACACAATGTATAGGTACTCAGCATGCGAAGCA
>JAVSBV010111827.1:0-21399 GCA_033117975.1 Parotocinclus spilosoma
TGGCAAAGGGCCACACAACTCCTCAAAGCTGCCCAGCGGGTAGCCAAACAACAGGCTGATCGCAGGCGACGATCCGCTCCCATCTTCCGGCGGGTCAGCGGGTTCTCCTTTCCACCAAGGTCCTCCCCGTCAGGGGCACCCCTCACAAACTGGCACCCAAGTTTGTGGGCCCCTTCAAGGTGGTCAGGCGCATCAACCCGGTGTCGTATAGATTGGACCTTCCAGCCAGCATGAAGGTACACCCCACGTTCCACGATTCGCGACTATGCCCCTTCGCCTGTGGCAACCCCACTCCACCTTCTCACCGCGGCTTCCCGTTTGCTCCGCCGTCGTCCCAGGTCATCGTTACGGAACGATCGATGAGATCGATTTATATTCCGTTATGTGATTGACGAGGTGATTAGATTCACCTGGGACGCTTATTATTTAAGTGTGAGTTTCAGCGTGCCACATTGCCACGTTGTCACGCTTTGTTCGCCGTCATGATTGGTCTGCCGTTTCGCTGTTTGCCATATCGCTGTCCTCCATTACACGTACCACTACGGTCAGTTGGTGAAATCCCTCGGCATTTATCACGTTGGGCATTTATCGCCAACGGATGGGGGAACCCCTGAGGTATAATTATATATTTAGGGAATTACCTCCGGGGTTTCCCTGGGCTTAGCCTCCGTTCGCGTTCTCCCCGAGTTTCACTCCGCTTGGCTGCATTACCCTATTTGGGACTCAGCCCCAAGCGGTTCTTGCTCGCTCCTCGAGCTCTCGCTCGCCCCCTGGCGCATTGGAGACGCACTTCGTCGTTCGATTTGGGACGCTGCCTCAAGCAGCCTTCCTTCTGCACTTACTGTGCACTTTTAAGCTCCCGCTCGCCCCCTTGCACTTCGGAGGCACACTACGTCGCCCTATTTGGGACAAGCCCCGAAGTAGCTCTTTTGTTTCTGTATATTGGAGAGCATTTTGCTCTACCTTTTTAGTTCTTCCCGTTTTTGTACCCCACGTCACGTGACCCATGTTTGGGTCCTTTATTTGTAACGTAACACTCAACAATGGTTTTGGCAGCTTTCGCAAAAAGTCCACGACGCTGCACCTTTAGATGGACACAGTAGCTCCTCTGTTCCTCCTTAATCAATTCTCACTGCCTAAAGCATACTGGTGACTGGACATTTTTGGTAGGTTACCTCGTTTCAGTAAAGCAGTGACATTCCAGCTGCACCTCTGTGTCTGATCCACTCATACCAGTACAACATCTGTGTCACTGCAGTGCTGAGAATGATCCACAACCCAAATAGTACCTGATTTTTGGGGGGTCTTGACCATTAGCAAACAGAATGAAAAGAGGCTAACAAAGCATTTAGTGAAACAGTCTGTAAGAACTGCAAAGTGTTCCTACATAGTAAAAGTAGATGATATAATGGACAGTGGGTGTAGAAACAAAGAATGTTCATAATATTCTAATAATTAGATACACTTTGCTAGCCACCATTACACCAACACGGGTTTGAACCTTTTTATGCCGTCCTGACCCCACCATCCAAATGCCCCAGGAGAAATCGAGACACATAGGACAAGGTAAAGTTTATCCAGTCTTCTAATTTTGGTCAGTCCATGCAAATCATAGCCTAAGGGGCCTGTCCTTATCTGACAGGAGTGGTACCCGCTGTGTTCACTGAACATTTTTACATTTTCACAACATTTTCTAGATGTGGATGCATGTGAAAATCCAACAGTTGGAGTTGAAATACTCAGACCAGCTCGTCTAGCACCAAAAAGCCTGCCATTTTTAAAGTCAATTAAATTGATTTTCTTCCCTATTCTGTTTGCTCTGCTGCTCAGTTGAACTTCGGCAGGTCATCCGGCCCATGTCGGCATGCATTGTGATACTGCCACGATTGACTGATTAGATATTTGCATTAATGAACGGTTAAACAGGAGTGTCTATGTCAATGAACAGGGACCACTCTAATCTCAAACCTCTGTGATACAATGGCTGTATTTATAAGTATTATTAAACATAACTGGTTTGTATTGACTAATTTTGGATGACGGACCATTTTCACTAGAGCAGTGACTCTGATTAGGTAGTGCCAATGTTTGGCAGTTATGCCAAATGACACATTTGCCAACCACACTTCTGTATTCTACTATGTATAGACACCACCATAAAGTTGCCACTGATTTTGGGTGGTGAATCATCCTCAACTAAGCAGCATTTTTACACAGTGAAGTTATGAGACTTCTGCCTCTTATAGTCCACCACTGGATCACCACTAATTGGGTGATAGGCCATTGATTGACCAAAGCATTGGCACTGATATGGTAGTAGCTCTTTTTCGCTAAAACATTATCACTTAAGAAGATCACAAAACCTGTCAACTGCCATAAAACTTGGTTACCACACTAATTTCATGGCATTTTTTATACACTAGGGTATGTGGATGTATAAGGTATTTTTGTAGGTAGTTCGCTGCAGAAACATTTCAACTGAATACCATGCATGTATGCATATATCATAAATTAAGTTAAATAACAAATACAAAGGTGGCATGATTGCTCAGTAGTTAGCGCTGTCACTTCACAGCTCAAGGGACCTGTGTTTGACTTCTGACCTGGCCACTGGCAGCATAGAGTCTATATGGTCTCCCCATATATGCGGAAGTTCATCCTGGTAGCATGGTTTCCTATCATATTCCAAAGACCTGTGTACGGTCAACTGGTATCTCTAAAAGCATACGTGTGTGTGCATGCTCTGTGACGAACTGATGCCCTGCCTTCCTTATAATTTACAATTGAACTGAGTTGTTTTAGTCCTTGCTCAGCTATATGTATAACAATGGCCACTTCATAGGCTTAAATTTAGCTATGGAACAGCTGATGTGAAATATTGCTACTCTATGCTACTGTGTTTCTTAGCTACCATTTTTTAACCTATGCTACAGGAAATGTCTATAGGACAATGCAAAGCACTCATGGATGTCACCTTAGATAAGGGTGTCTGCTGAATGCTTTAAAGATTAAACATAAATAAAGGATAAATTAGTTTTATAGGGCTACACACTAGGCACATTTTTACCCATATGCTTGCAACTGCTCAAAGTGCAAACGCTAAAATTTTAATGTTCATGGTAGCCAGCAGTGTGGCTCGTTATGAATCATTTCTTCAGCTCATTGGCTTCCAGATCCCGTTGCCAACATCTCTGTTCCTTTCTCACTTATTCCCTCCTCTCCTTGCCTGTCACTTCCGCCCTCTCTTTCCTTCCCTCCCTCCCTCTCAGTCCTACTACCACCCGCGCAGCCTCCCCCACATACCCACCCACCCTCCACCCATCTTTTTTCTTTTTTTCTTTCTTTTTTTCACACTTACACACCTCTTCCCTGATACTCACATGCAGTTGTTCTTAATCAGCTCCCTCCTCTATGATGAATCACCTGGATTTTTAGCAGTGTGCTGATTAGAACCCGTCAGTATCAAGGTTCATTTATGCCTCCCATACCAAAGGTCGTAGTAATTGTATAAAAGAATGTTTTTTAAACATGATTAGAGACTTAGAAAATACAATCCCTGGCCCTAAATTCACCACATTATAAACCACGTGACTTCTTACGAATTTCAAACCCCCATGAACATGAAATAAATGTTGGCCTGCTTTTTGTGCAGTTTAAGTACATGAATTACAATTATATGACTTGAGAAATTTGTTTTTCTATTTAAGATTACATTGGTGCTTTGCATTTGGATTTTCTACAGTTCTGTGTAAATATGACCTAAAGTCTCATCGGTTGTTTCACAGTCTCGAAAGCAGATAAAGAGAAACCAATTAACCAACTGTGTTAAAATATCCTTGTTGATTTATTTATTGAGAAAAATTATCCAATATTATTTTGTTGAGTAAAAAAATGGTAACCCTTGCTTTCAGTATGTGGTGTCACCCCTTTTGAAGTCTTTTATATTGACTTAGAGGGATTTTAGCCAATTTGTCTAAACAGAACTCTAAGTTGTTGGTGAGTTTCCATACATGAACTGCTCACTTTTGGTCCTTCCATAACATTTTTGTTTATGTAAGTTCAGGACTATGACTTAGCCTTTTCAAAACATCTACTTTAGTCTTCTTTAACCAGTCTTTGGTAGAATGTCTTGGCTTTCCATGATGACTTGGAATAAATGATTTGTGTTTAGGCTTGCTGTCTTGCTGCATGATTCACAAAACCCTATTCTGACTCAACAAGTTTCATATGATTTTCTTAGTACAGGAAAAGTATAACAGATGTGATGTGTAGACATGAATTGGTGTATTCCTGTATTAGCAGCTTAATTGTGTTGAATTAGATCCTGCAATTTTCATTAACCCTTGCTAGAAATCGAGACACATTAGTTAAACTAAATCTTTCTTATTTGTATTTCTGTAAAGCCAATGCTAGTAGTCATTCTACCTCATAACAGCTCACTCTTTAGACCTTCCTACTCCTTCTCAAACAGAAAACAGGTAAAACTGTTTTAGATCTACTGTGTCTATGCCTGTTTTTGTTTATGCTTCTCTGGTATATGATATTCTGTTACTGTCACCCAGGGTGAGAATATATATTTTTTTAACTGTTGCAAGCATTTTAATGAAAAACAATTATACTCTTTTCACTATATTGGACCGTTGCTAAAACAAAGCCAATATATATATAACAAAAAATAAAATAAAATAATAGAATACCGTACATTTCTGCAGCTTACTTACACTGAGCTGAAATCAGGAAGGCTGTTAAGGGCAACTAAGGAATGAATGTTTAAACCCCTTGACTATAAGTTTGAACTTGTTGAGCAGTCCAAGAGTCCTGCTGGATGTTACTGTTTGACCAGCTATCATGACAACTGTGTATTGGTACTGTTTAATATTGTATTAATAACAGAGGCTAAATTATCATATTTCTTTTGTCAGATTTGGGAAATACCAAATGAACACTCTTTACAGTATGGTGTTAAGGATGGTACATACATTTAATGCTGAATTAATTCCTTCACTGATAGACATCTTTAAACTATTACTTTATATTATTCTTTTTAAGCTGTATTCACCCTTCCCTGTTAGCCTTCTTCAAGGCAGCCTAACCCCACAAAGTCCAACATGCTGTAAGTCATGCAAGCTAATGAGAGCCATTAATAAAATATGTGCACTCTGAAGCAATCCTGGTCAGCCTACTCATTTAGAGACATCCACTGATTCTCACCATCTCGAGCAGTGTGTAGTTCGCCTTGTGAATTAAAAATGAAATGGTAGTACGTCAGTGGATCCTCAGAACCCCACCGCCCCCTTTCTGCCCCCTCTCCCCGACTTATCGTACTTACTCACCACCCCCAAACTGGCCTACTTACACAGCAACACATAGGCTCTCTGGGTATAGATGTGTTTCTCAACCTCAACTCTTCTCACTAATGCACTCGTTTACCCCAAGCTGGCTGCTCACTCCCTTATCACGCAGCATTGACATGTGTCACACATACGGAGAGTGTAGGGGGAGGAGGGGGCTGAGTATTCACCTGCAGCTTCCGGCTACTCCTCCGCCATCAGTCCGTCATCAGTATTCAGATCCACTGCTCTGCTCCCCTCTTGCACTTCTCTTCAGCTACAGTGCAGATGCACTGCCACTGTGATGCTGACATATGGCTACATCTCTTATGGCTCATCACGCCAGTTGAATAAAAACCCATTCGAATATCTATAAGCGTGCATTTCACAGAGAATCACAACATATAAATGTGTTAACTATACGTCTAATAGCAACGTGTAAGTACGTGTGTATAAAACTTGATATGCAACGTATCTACTAACATGGAGAACCTTGGCAACTACAGTATCTGTTACTCTGTCTCAGTTTTAATCTGCTTTTCCTGGTAAGGGAATTTGTAACTGAAATTGAAATAAATAAATTATTAAATTAAAGTATTAGTATTATTATTGATATTTTGGTTAACATAAATTTACTATTATCCAGTTAAATGTAGCTTACATTTAGTGGACCGCAGTTTAAAGTTTTCTTATCCATACATGTTTTTATTCTTTCATGAACATAGCCTTAGTTGCTAATTGTTACACATACACTGTACACTACACATACTGAACATTTTATCATGAAATGAACCAGCTGCATTTTGTATGTTTTGTAATTTTGTATAAATGTACTGACTGTACAGCATCTTTTGCTATGCAGTGTCAACCCAATTATTAGTTGAATGAAATTTTACGTAGCATGCACTTTCTAGATAATATATTAACATAATAAGCCATGTCGGTGTGTGTGATGCTGAATACACTAATACTGAGTACAGCTTCTGATCACTTTTGAGACACCTACATTGCTGGCAGAGAATGCAGATGTACAGTTAGAGACTGCTCATTTTTCTCCCTGCACAGTGCGCATTAATCATCCTCTAGTCCTTTATTAGTGGTCAGTTGCTGACCACAGGGTGCTCTTGGCTGGATATTTTTGGTTAATGGACTTCTCTCAATCCACTGAAAGGCCAGCAATACTCACTACCATATCAGTGCCACATGTGTGAAAAGAATAACAATATCCAAATGTAGTGCATACATTATTTATAAGGTATTGTGCTGTATGTAATTCTACTAAATACAGTTGGTACAGAAAGCCATTGCGGCCATTTGCTAAAATAAAAAAAACATTTTATTTCTTATGAATGTACACTCAGCATCCCATCTTGGCAGAAAATAAACAAACATGTAGATTTTTTGAAAAAGAAAAACTGAAACGTCCAAAACGGCTGAGCTCCAGAGATGTAGTAGGGAGATGGGAGAAAGTTCCACAAAGTCAACTATCACTGCAGTCCTCCACCAGTCAGGGCTTTATGGCAAAGCGGACTGACAGAGCTGAAAGCACATGAAACCCATGAAATACTCCCAGACTATGAGAAATAAGATTCTTTTGTCTGATGAGACAGAGATTTTACTTTTTGCCGTTTATTGTAAGTGTGTAGAAAACCAGGCACTCCTCATCACCTGCCCTATACAATCCCAACGGTGAAACATGGTGGTGGCAGCATCATGCTATGGGGGTGTTTTTCAGCTTAGGGACAAGACGACTGGTTGCAATTGAAGGAAAGATGAACTTGGCCAAGTATAGACATATCCTGGAAGAAAACCTTAGGACCTTAGTCTCGGCAGAAGGTTCACCTTCCACCAAGACAATGACCCTAAGCACACAGCTATTTTAAAGGGGTCTGAATACTTTCCGTACCCACTGTATATAGTAGCGGTACCTGATATCAAGTATGCCATATGAAAAAAAACATAAGATAAACATGCATAGTAATGTAATGTTCATGTTTTTGTGTAGTGTACTGTTGTGTGACAGTTTAAATTCACATTTTCTTTCAATTAGAACATCATTAAAACATGTAATTGAATGTCATGTTCATGATTTTTCCTTAACTACTTAATCTAACATGCCAAATACACTAAAGACATTATTTTGGATGAAACACTATAAAATGTATTTAATAAATGCATTTAGTCAAAGAACTAGTCCCTTTTTTTTTAAAAAAAAGAAAAACTGTTTTATTTAAAACCAATCTTCCAGTGATCTGCTGGCCTATAAAGCATGTCATTTCTTCAATCAAATAACAGTTTAATACTTCAAATGGACCAATAATGGTTTTGCTTGAAATATATTTCTTAGGTTCTTTATGTATTTATGCATTTACCTTCAAACTTTCTCCTAAATGAAGTTATCTCTGTGAAGAGTATTTTTCCAAAAGGAGCTTACCCAGGATAGTGTGGGTGTTATTTGGCTTATTTCATTAGACAGACCTTTCCAAAACTGTGAAGGGAAAAAAAATCTAATGACTCATGGGGTGACAAGTAAACCTTTCGGCTGACTCACTGATTTAACTAAATCTCAGATGGTAGCACATTATTGTAACCTAACGCAATGATTTTAGTTCTATGTAGACCAAATGAAAATTAAAGCTTAATAAAAAATATATCAAAAAGACCTACACTATATGTCACTATGCCTTCGATGGTTAAAGGCTGAGTATGGAAGAGGGTGAAATGGGGAGACGTATCTGAAGCGGAAGCTCAGGCTATGAGAATATGCGTCATTCTTTCATCCTGACTGGTTCTCTAGGGGCCAGAGCACAGACACAGAGGGTTTCACACCTCTACCAAAACCACTTTTATCTTCTCTGTTGATTCGATCCTGATGTGTCATAACAATTCACCACACATAAAGCCTTGTGGGACATCCTGCCAGATAATTTAAGAGTTATGTGTAAGTGTTTGTGTGTGTGTGTGTGTGTGTGTGTGTGTGCATTTATATATATATATATATATATATATATAATTTCTGGACACAGCTGTGTTCCCTATAATAATTACTATAAATACACAAATATAAATGTGCAAAGTAATATGCATAAAATAGCATGTCCTATAGCAATGATTCTGGAGCCAGAATTTATAGTGTGCATGCAGATGCCAGTCCATCGCACTGCAAGCCCTACCCAGGATTAGATCCCAGGTCCTCAGGAATTGCCTTTTCTACTTTGGCAAACAGTTTGGCTTAAAATGCATTCCAAATGACAGTGTCATACAAACATTTGTCCATCTTTGAATCTGGTTATGGTCATTACCAAGCCACTCATTATTATTTCATTTGATTTGATTGAATAATAGCTGTACTCTCATGTTCTTTGCATGACATGGTTTATCACTGAATAATACCCCAGTAACAATTCCTTACATTATTAATGCTTTTTATGTGACCTTATATTATAATTGACTCTCTACTTGCATTAATAGACATGTATGAGTCATTACATCTACTGCGTGGTGAAGTGCTGCTCATGTGTCTTCCTCTACAAGATTGTTTTAATACACTTTCCATTACTTGCCTTATCAGCAGGGAGGAAAATGTAGTCAGTGAACCATTTCCACCGGCCTAGCGCATCATTTAGGTTGCCCATCATCCATCTGTGTTTTCTTGCTTTCATGTCAGTTCCTGTTGACCATCTTCAAATATTTTCTTGTATCCTCTCAATTAATACATAATTGGTTATATGTTTCATCTTTAAATAGTGTTGTGTTTGCATGAACAACAATTGTGGTGTCAAGATTTCTGGCTATACAAATATAAAAACTAATTAAGGCATTTGGCACTGTTCAAGGATCAACTCTGATCTGTAATATTATTCTCTAGTTAATTAGAGAATAACCTTTACTTTTTTCCTAAACATGATTATTTATTACATAATAACAGAGAAGCGATATATATAGTGATTATCCTGAATACAGTGTCTTCTGTTTTCAATCTGGTTATGATTCTTTTGGTGCTGTGCATCCATCTCGTTTCTGGCCTTCCTCCTTCTCCTTTCAACATTCATGTGCTTTCTAATATATTTTAGAAATTTAATAAGGGGGCGATGTTTGGGGTTATATAAATCTCAATGGTGTGAAACTTGGTGATACTGTAGAAATAAAATATATATTACACTATATATGCACTGTACTATTATATTTATATATATATATAATATTTATTTGGACTTGAAACAAATGGTTGGGTTGGGACAGTATGGAAAGTGCAGTATTGCATGCATATACTTCATTAAAGATGAACCCAAGACATTACTTGTTTTTTCTGGGCAACTTATTTACTTGTCAGTAAACATCTAATCCTGAATTACAGGAATAGTCTTTTTTCTCCAGTAAATAGTTAAGACTGTCATTCACCAAAAGCTGATATAACCACATTACTTCAACAAACCTTTGTCAGGCATGACAAATTCAGAAATGACACTTAAAGCATTACTGCACAAAAAGGACCATCCACACTCTTAAGAGAAATAAGACTAAAAGGCAGGGTCTGTCATGGTATAGGACTGTGTCAGTGCCATTGACAAAAGTCATTTACACTTCTGTGATGGCAGCATTGATGCAGAAAAGTATACTGAGATCTTAGAGCAACATATGCTGCTCAAGACATTTTTTCCAGTGACATCCATGTATTTTTCAGCAAGACATATGCACTCTCCACACATTGCAAAGGCATTTGAATGTGAGAGAGTGTGTAAAGAGTTTTGACATGAAAAATGCAACAATGACTGCCTCATGTTGTTTCACACATTTCATTGCTTGGTATCCTCAGTGCATATTTTAAGTGTAGTCAGAAGAAATGACACCATTCCAAAGTCATAAATACTTTGACATTCCATTTTTTATGTGCTGCTGGCCTGAAATGCAGGAATATATGTTTGTAACACATGAATCGATGCTCACAGAAATTAGGGAAATTTTAATTAGGGCATATTTCATTTTGAAAGTTTTGTGAGCAGTATATATGCTGAAAGAGTGTCATTTGCTTGTTGAAAAGTTCAACTTCTATGGTTTCTCAACACAATTATATTCTCAACTATTTTTTAGTCATATTTACAATATCATCAAATGCACAAAACAATATGAGATAACTTATTTATTAGTATTGACAGGATTCTCCAGAAGATCCAGAGTCCTGCAACTTGTGGTATGTTCTTTAATTTTCAGAAGTGATAATACGTTAGGCTCAGTGGACTGAGTAAAATTTCATTGTAACATGTCATGTTTTAAGGAAATGGCATATATGCCATTATACATGCGTCCTGTGGTGCCATATCCATCTCCATGACACCTGTATATACTTAAAATACTGACATGCGTATGCTGCCTGGTTATTATTCTACATAAACATCAAGTTAATTAATGTTTAAATTATTCATGTTTTTTTAAAGCATGGCTTTAAGTGATATTCATTCACATGAGCCTTTTCCCCTTTTATCAAGATAGATCTGTAAAAGAAGCATATGGATAAATTGAAAATATCTATCTTGGAATGTATGTTCAGAAGGAGTTTGATTGTACTATATTTTGAATGAAGATACTTAGATGGGTCAAATTGGTAGATTTAAATACACAACAGTTTCTGTCATTGTTTGAAAATGACATGATGTTTATGTTGCCAGAGGCCCAGAAATTAGGCTTAAATTGATTAATATTCCCTTGGATTATCAGTTAATTTTAATCTCAAATTAAAGCCAGTTTTTGACACCGTTTTGTATTTAAATACCTATTACCTATGAAGCTCTAATCTACATGTGTGTGCAAGTGTGTCATGGAATAAAATAAAAGAGATTTCTAAGGGTGGAGAAAAAAGAATTTGTTCATGCTCATGAGATATAAAATCATCTCTAAATAGTTAAATAAGTAAATAGTCTAAAACAATCCATAGTCAGACACATTCTGCACATAAGGGGGGAATAAATTGTACGTTTTATTCTATTGTTTTATTTTTAAGCAGGACAATTTGGCCTCATCACACAAATCTAGCCAGCTAATTTAAATAAAGTTATTTATGCTATGTCTTATGAGGCCATTTATCTACATTGGGAAATAGAAAATGAACTCTCATTGTTTTTGCCAGGGCTAGGGTAATCTTGCGTGAAGTGTGATGCTATATTATGTTTTGTTTGAAACATTCTGACATTGACAATGCTGGACATGTAACTTACTAATGGTCAACAGCCCTAATTCATAAAAAGTTGGGACAGTATGAAAAAGGTAGGCAATACAGGGTAGGCAATACAGACTTGCAATAAATGTTCAAAACAATAAATGAATACATTTAGTTTCAATCATTATCTGAATAGAAGTCCAGTACTTTTTTACTGTACTTTGCTTAACATCACATGTATATTTATTGTTTTCACATCTTAATCACATCAATCAATATTGTAAGAATTGTACAATAGCAGCTTCTGAGAGCCTGGGTTCAAATAGTGAACTTCTCAACATAAATATAATTTTATGTCTCCTGTCTAATTCTAATCTTTCTGAGGAATTCCAGGAGAAGCATCAGTAGAAGTTGTTATATATAAGGCATCCTGGCCTAAACAAAAGCCTAAACAATTTATAGTATCACAAACATTCCTCTGTGGTTTTCCTTTTAAATTAGCAAAACTCAAATATATTTTCTTCTGCAGCGGGGTGGCATATTTAAGCAAGGATACGGCTGTATTTCAATTGTTGAATGTAATCACCTTTTTTTAATGTGTTTTAAACAGCAAGGCAACATCAGTTAGCTACCTCACACCTACTGTATATACCACAAAGCTCTCATATAAAGGCTCAGCACAGTTTGTGTTGGAATTAGACCTAGCTTGCTAAACATTATCTAAAACGACTGGCTGTGAGCTATGTTCTGATGCCAGAGAATAAGCACAGGAACCCTACCAACTTTTGGACTGGGTTGGCAATGCATGAACAGACCATTACATGAAGTGCTTTTCTGTTAACATTAGCTCAGTATGTAAAATAATAGCTATTAAAACACAATTATGGCAGCACACATAGTAACACACTCTTTTCTACTTGGGCCATGTCCTAAATCAAATCCTAATTTTAATTGTAGTGCTATTATTTAGGCATACGTATATATTCAATGCATACAGTTGAATACTGCCTATATGTGTAGATGTGTATTGAGAGGCAATATAGTTCTGTTTATACACTGATAGTAAATGTGCTGGCAGGAGAGTTACAACATGGTTGTTCACGCAACGCTTGTTGATCTGAAATATCAGAAGATGTATAGAGGCAAAAAAAATGTATTTTTCACTGTATTTTTCACTGAAAATTTCATTACTGCCTCTTATCAACCATTGATTAATTCTACACAAGGGACCCCTGTTTCTGTTCTTTAGACCATAGCCCTTTTCCTTTTTGTCTTTCTTTTTTTCTGCAGATGACACTGATATTTAATGTGTGCTATTTAAAGAAGCCGCCAGCGGAAGTACCTGTAATGCTCTTGTTTCTTGTGTATCTAGGCCTGCTGTATTTTCTTCTTATCTAGGATACATCCGCTTGTTTCCTTCTTGTTGTTGTGTTTTAGACATTACAAACCTAAACTGCTCTTAAGCAATTTATGCTTTAATTGAACAATTAACTGGATTTAACGGTACTAATTCAATTGCAGATGTTCCTCTAATAGAGAAACAGATCACAGGAACTTTTTTTTTTATTATTAAGCTATAACTAGGAAGGTGCTTAATCAGCATCTTACCTGACTTGAGACTTCAGTTTTCTGGAATTGTATTCCATTAAAACGGGGTGTTACATGCTTTACTTCTAAATCATAAAAGGTCATAAAATAAAAACCACACTGCTTTAAAATTAAAGCCTATGTGTTAAGCGTCCACCTGCATAAATACGTGACTTTAGTGCCACATTTGTATTAAACACTGAGGAAATTGGCATGTGAGGCCACATCAAGCGTAAAGAAAGGTATGCTGAGGTTATTTTGTTGTTCCTACCAACACACATACATAACATACACACTTGTTCTCTTTCTTTCTGCTGTTGCTGTCCACACAGAACATGACTCACAGGCGTGACTCATCCCCTTCCACTCCCCCACTACACACACATCGCTGAATTATCTCTATGGGTAACCTTGTCAAAATCCGGGGGAAAAGGGAGTAGGGGGTTTTGAATTATAAGGGGGTCTATTGTTCTACCTCCCACCATCCTATAATGATGTTTACCTAGAAACTGGACCTGTGGTGTGTTTCTTTGCAGGTATTATACACCAGAGAATATGGCTTTCTACAGATAATGCATATAACACTTTATCTTGGCTTGGTATAAAGCTTTGGAATTTTTTCCTCCACTATTGTTGTTTTTTTTTTTGTTGTTGTTTTTTTTTTTCAATTGATCCAGTCACACATGACTCATTTCTTTACCTGAATTTTATCTATTTTATTTGTTTTCTATAGTTTCACTTGAGGTTCCAGCTAAGAGCTACATAAATCTATAGTTATTATCTTAAATATAAATTAATTATAATCAAGATATTAAATTCCTCTTTTTCACATGTATAAATATTGTACATTCAATGATATATTGTTTAATGGACGGTTTCTGATCTGATATCTAATAGTTGTACATCCTTCCAGGGATAAGCCTCCGCAGACCATCACTGACCCACCAGTATACCAGTCATTCTGAATGATGTTGCAGGTGGCATAACGTTCTCCATGTTCTCTCCACACGCTGTCGTATCTGTCACATATGCTCAGGTGAAACCTGAAAAGCACAGGGCTCCATTGGCGGATATGCCAATTATTGTGTTTTTGGTCCAGTCGAGCTCTACAGGGTTTGGGTAGGGCCCACTATAGGATGCTTTCCAGGCCTGCAACACATTCCAAAATACATTGGGACAGGGGCAATTTAGGGATATAATAAATTGGAGAAAAAAAACGTAATAATTATGTGATTTCAATGCCAACAAATAATTATGCCAATCATGATTTGGTTCAAAAGCAGACGTTGTGTCTACAAAGGTCTTTGAGAAGCAAAGCTAAGCAGAGGATCTCAAGTGATGAATGATATGTGATATGTGAGAAAATTATTGAAATGTTTTAAAACAATGTTCCTCAAAAAAAGATTGGAGGTATGGGGGATTTCCATATTTCAATCCTAACTTTTTTCTGATTTTATTTGTTTTGCATTTTCTTGTTGGTAAATGCACTAAATATTCTTGGAAAATATGTCATCTTGAAGGAACTGAAGATGTTATATAATCTTAATGTATCTTTCTGCTTTAATGCTGTTATCATAGAACTAAAATTACCTTTCCTAACAGCACTGCCCCATATCATGACAGACCATGGCTTTTGGCCTTTTAGATGATAATAGTTTGTATGGTCTTTTTGTCTTAGATCTTCAGAACATAGCCTGCATTTCTTACAAAAAGATTTGAAATAATGATTGATCTGACCACAATAAATCTTTCCACTGTGTGATGGTCCATCTTAGATGCCTCAGAGCATAGAGAAGTCAACACAGCTTCTAAAAACGTTAACTTTTTTTTTACACAGTTTAGTTTTAAGTGCTTTTTGTAAATCTAACTCTGTATTGTAGTGCTTAATAAAGGTTTGCCAAAATAATCCCTCACTCATGTTTTTTTTGAATAGCTGTTCTTGATGCAGTGCCGATTGAGGGATTAAAGATAAAGGATTTTGTGTTTACTTTATTATGCTCAAATTAATGATTTTATCAAGAGGGAGACATTACAAGTAAATATATAAGTGAGTTGTATCTTAACATCTAACACATCTTGTGTTTTTTGTTTTATAAAGCGATTGTCAGCCCAGGTTAGTTAATAAATATAAAACGTCTCTCTGCTGCAGAGCCCAATAAATAGGATTCAAATGGCTTTGAAATCAAAGTCAATTAATGCTTAAATACCCTTTGGTTGGTAAAATATTACCTTGTAACAGTTTGCAACCTTTTGTCATTAGGACTATGAATAGCCACCACAAGATGTCAGCATAAGTGTAAGAAAAAGAAGTAAAGTTTACACAACATGTTGGCATCATACAGTAAAGACTAGGAAGTTGTCGAAATGAGTGCTTTTCACTTAGGTCTAGTCATTTGTCCTTATTGCATTATGCATGTCATTAGTTTTATAGATTTAACATTTTATGCCAAACCAATATTAAGTCTTTAATTGCAAAAATATATTTTGTCATAGCAATCAGTTCCTGTCAGTCCAGTACTAAGAACCAGTGTGGAGGTACTGAAAATTCATCTCACTATCCAAGAAGTAAAAAAAATAGTTATATATAGGCAGGTTCATTATAGCTTTGTTGTTTTAATTTTCGTATTTATTGTCCAACTGAAACCTAAATTTTGAAAATGACAATGCCTTTGGTAATTAATGCAAAACCACCCTGTTTCAGGATTTTTCTTAATACTGATGCTCTTGTTTCTTCTTTTGTGTTGTTCTGTTCTTTTATTAATAAAATCCATCATTTGTAGATGTTGTTATTGTTCGGCATTCTACACTACAGACTTCCCTTCCAAATAGTGATATTTTAATTTCTTCAGGATCATAGTAAGCAACAAACATGTATGGAATAGACAAACAAGTAGACAAACAGACAAAGTAGAATGCATTGTACTGAACATCTCTGTTAATTTAAATTTGATATTTAGAATGTATTTGAGGTCTTCTCCCTCCTAACAGGTCATCAACGTTTTGCCCAGACTTACTAAAACAAGGTATTGGTTTGCCAATTTCATGGAGAGCTTAGTTGACTTGCACAGGGCCCTCCCTTCATTTGCCATGTGTGAGATATGTAAATAATTACATTAATTGCAAATTTTGATTAGACATTTGCTTTGGCTAGAAGAGGACATAAAAGTGCTTCTCCCGCTGCCCTATTTAAAACACTCTCGAGGACTACTTTTGGGTAGTGTACATCTTAGGAATCGTTGGTTGATAGATAGGCCTAAATTGTGGGCTCAAAGACTGCACACATGATGAACAGGCTCTGCGTGGCCCAGACAGACCACCAGTAGAGAGGATTGTTTTTCCACCAACAAGCATGGGCAGCTCTCATAATCAACCAAATGTTCACCATTTAGACACAGGCGGCACATTCACTGCACACCCATCTACCTGCCTGGACCATTTACATGTACTTGTGTTAAGGATATTTGTTTAAAAGGCACCCATTATGTGTCCTGCCATTGACAAACTGCCACCTTTTGCAGTGATGTTGCTGGACTGCTTTGGACTGCAACTGTATCATCTTTAGTGACCATTTCAGGTTTTGTTTGGAATCCAACAACAGTCAGGTTTGAGTATGGAGGCCTCGTGGTGAGGTCAATCCTGCAAAGACACTACGAGGGACACTAACAACTCAGGGATATGTGCAGAACCTTTTGTGGCCACATGTTGCATTTTAAATCAGAGCTTCCAACTGGCATTTTCAGCAGGATAATACTCACCCACAAACATGGGATTACCAGGAATGCCAGATTGCAACACTTCCTTGGCTTATCTGTTTGCCAGATTTATCGCCAGTCAAGCATTTACGGGAACATCTGGGATGTCAGATTTGGCAGCCTATGAGGGTGGAGGATCTAAAGCTAACGGCAACATTTGTGGGTAAATGTGCCTCACTGCATGAGATGCCCAACTGCATCTCGAGGAAGCCCAACAGGGTACTAGAGCCTTCTTTTGTACAATTTTGTTCAATTGTACAGTTACTCCCAATAAATATATATTTTTGCTCTAATATTATAATCACATACATATATCATCATTACTTTCATAATGAACACATTTAACATTTCATTAATTCCGAAAAGTTCTTCATGGTATGTTGTTTTTCTTTTTGTGAATGTATATTTTAGTGTATGTTTGCCTATTTAAAATCAACAAGTGTATAGTGGCATGTTTTAAATAAGGGCTTGTCATTACAACACTGCCTTTCAGGCTGCAACCTTCCTGATTTGCCACTGGTATTTTTGTCATTCTTAAGGATTGCTCCACCCAAACTTTAGAAATGCCAGTGAACTTTCTGCCTTGCAATTCTAAGAAGTAATATTTACTAGCTTTATTGACCAAAATAATGGTTTCTATTATATCCAAGTATCATTTTTAAAACTGGGATACTGTTGTACTTAATGCTAAAAACAGAGGACATTTCATGAGTCATTAAAGGTAGTACAGTATTAATAATGTAATTATATTCTAAAATTACAACAAAAAAATGTACTGTTGATGATTATTAGTTCTTTAAAAAAAGAGATTACTGTAAAAGTGCAAAGTACTGTAATTAGTTATGTGCTTATAATTTTCTTTATACAACTGATAAGCTTCTGGAGGCAATAATTCATTTCATAACACGTCAAACAGCTAAAGTTGGAACTGCCCTGTATTTGATGATCCCTATGCACAATGCATATGAATTTTAAAAGACAATTTTTTTATTTTTTATTAAGTCAGTATGAGTATAAGACCTGGATTAATGATATGAACTTATGCATATTAATGTACTGTCTTAGATGCAGTGTTATTGCTAAGTGTGCATCTGTGACCACTAGTCATTTGTTTAGGCATTATTATTCCAGGTAAATGTAAATTATATTGCTTCCGTGTTCTCCCCCATCTGTTGTAATTACTGGACTGGTTAAAATGCTAGAGCGCTTAAAACAGTGAAGACTGTCTCTTGAGAAGTTTGACGCATTGGCATGGTTGAGCACACAGCAGTGAATGTGTATTTACTGGTGAGGACCTAAGGCTGGAACACTCACCAGCTGTACTTATTAAATGCATAATCTGAGTCATCCACCTATGTGTTCCTGATGTTGCAGGGCTGAATGTGATTCACTAAGTGCCTCTGATTCATCAAATGCTTCTGGCTCCAGAAGAAATGAACTGTTGCTGAGAGAATATACAATGGGATTTTAGTGTTTTCCCCCCTAATGAAAAAAATGAAAGTAGTTTGTGACAACAAACTGCATTAGGGAATATAAAATAGTTTAATATACTCTTATGTGTATGAATCTTAGTTTCTCTATTTCTTGGTAAGGGACATGGTGTGTGCAACAGTTTTTATTATCTGTACAGTGTTAGAAGTAAATGAGTATTGGAAATGTATATATTGTTATTTACTCAAAAATTTTGGCATACACAGGCATTGACTGTGTATGCCTGTATGGCACTTATAACATTTAGAATGGCTTTCTTGTTGCTGTCTGTTATCACTTTATCAAATTGGATGTTCAGAGGACCAAAAATTAAGTCAATAAACTAGGAATGCTGAAGGCATTGGAAATGGCAGTGGAAGACCAACAAACTGTCTTCATGAATAATTGCTTCCTTATCTTTTCTTAAGGAACATAAATATGTCCATTGCTTGCCACAGAATCTGGCAGAGTTATCTGGCACTAAAACATACTCTTCATCTTAGATATACTCAATCTTAGATAAACACACTTGGAGTCTGACTTTCAAGAATCCATTGTACAAAATGGTACAGCAGAGTTGTAGTTACATTTGTTAAACACCATAAACAACCTTCTGCAGAAAGTCATTGGACTGATATGCTAAAATTATAGATTTTAGATTTTGAAATAGGGTGTTTTTGTCCCCACACATACTGAGGGGGTGGTTAAAGAGGCAAAAGGACCATGATTGCAAAAGATGGTAGCATTTTAGGGTCATCAAGTCCCCAAATGATCTAACCACAGACGTTGGTGCCTGGAGTTTGAGACCTGAACTGGAATCTGGTTCATAATCATTGCTTAGCGTTTTTACAACAAGCCCTTGTTGTGGTTTATAAAGGAAAGAACCCCACTCTTAAGTATAGTCAAGGATATGTGATTTTGTGTCATATTTATGCAAAAGGTCCTGGAAATTGTAATATATATGGCATTATGGAATATTCACAATGAACCAGAGTTGTGTATGGCAAACCTCAAATGATGACAAATGACAAATACAAACAAAACGTGTTAATTGAACCACATCATTAAGCCTAAACCATACAGAAAAGCATAGAGTAAACTGCAGAAGAAAGCTGACAGAGGAGAATCTGTTACCTTGGAGGATCTGGGCAGATTCTGTATTGAATTGTGTCTCAGATTGTGTGCTTTGTATTCTTTAATATAATGCAAGAATTATGCATGAATAATTGCTCTTATGGTTAAAACGGGGTTACAATTGTGCCAATAATTTAAACATATATCCATAATCTGTTTATCTACATACGACCCATGTTCTGTAATGGTTAGGACCAAGAGCAGCACAGATCAGGTACTAACTGGGTGGTGGCTGCATTCTTTGATGTGGTGATGGTGTGTTGGTGTGTTGATGGTGTGTTGGTGTGTGCTGTGCTTAAAATAGTCCAGCAACCAAAAATGTCTAGCTACCAACTTCCTGTAGGCAGCTCCCTTTAAGTACGAAATGGTAGATGTGTCAGCGTGTTAACACAATGTTCAAAAACTCCAGAAGCACTGTTGTGCCTGATCCACTCAATAGGCACAAACAAAAATCAGTGTCATTGTAGTGCTGAGAACGATTCAAGGTCTGAGACCCCCTTTTGTATGTTTTAAAATATGTTCAATGTAATTTGCAGAAACATATTGCATTAAATACATATTAAATCATGTAATAAGGGACGCCCAAACATAATACTGACACACCATGGCTCAAATGATATTTATAAAAGCTAATATCTATTAGAAATATTTTAAACAAAAAATATCAGATGGATGAAAAATTTTAATGTTGAATACTTTTGCTGTAAGAGTTACTGACCAAATGTACTGTGTATAACTTAAACATAACATAACTGTGTGTCAATCAAATTCCCAGACGTGTATGTGGTCTTACACTTGCAGTGGTTTGGCCTTCTCTGAAGCATGACCAGAGTCACGTCCCCCAGCAAAAGGATGGTGGGAATGTGGTTAGTGTGGCTGAGGCCAACACATAAAGCTCAGCATGCTGGCACTGTCCCACTTCTCCCTCCAAACAAGGAACCAGCCTCTAAAAAGGAAGCCACAGCACTAGTGACATGGCCTTAGGGGAGTTTCTGAAATATTTTAAATGATGCACACTCATACACACATTAAACACAGATCATCTGATCTGAAGGTCAGGACCTTTTTGAACTTCCTTCTGCGATGTGCTCGTCGTATAAAGTTTCAGTTCACTCACCATACAGAATTTTACAGAATCTAACCCCATCTAACCTTTTCATCTCAGTAGATAGTATATTTACAGGAATATATGGTAATCTTGCACTACAGAAACTGTTGCGCTTTCTTCCTCAGTGGCATATTTTGGTTCAAATATTATCATATATATTATTATATATTATTCAGCCGATTCTAGCATAACTAACAGAATTTAATTTGATTTTAATTTTAGGGATATTTGTGAAATAAGTGCTAACATTTAATTGAACGCAGATCCAGTGGCTCAGAACAAAGCAGTTCCCAAGAACCAGGATTTAAATCCCAGATGGGGCTTGCAACCTGAAGGTTAGACAGTACATGTACAGAACACTATGATGGACTGGCACCGTGTCCATAGTGTACCACTGCCTACACTTGAATGTGAATTAGAAGTGAATTACATGTTAGGCTGTTGATTTCAATTAATGTAAAGTGATGATTGTAGAGATGACTTGAGAGATGTAAGTTGAGTTGAACTAGTTGAAAAACTGTTGTCAACTTGAGAGTCTACAATGGAACATTAAGCTGTATTTGTTTTTTGTACTTAGACAGTAGATAACATAGTGTGCAAATAATCTAGTCTTTCCTGTTATTCCTTATTCCTATTTGTCCTTACTGTCCCACTAAACATTTCAGCATGACGTCTGATGTGTGGTTTGCTGTTGTCTGTGTCAAAATATAATTGTCCTGTTCTGAAGTTCCTGTTTATTATAGTCATACTGACTGAACAGCACCATGGACAATTTTCAGGCTTTTGTTATACAAACCGGATTCCAAAAAAGTTGGGACACTAAACAAATTGTGAATAAAAACTGAATGCAATGATGTGGAGGTG
>JAVSBV010111837.1:0-21398 GCA_033117975.1 Parotocinclus spilosoma
TTACTAAATTCCAGTCAACGTTTGAAGAACTTATCCAGTGTGATCTGACGCGTTCTCTTGACGGACTGCACTTGAACGAAATCAAGAAAGTGGTGGGCGTGGTCACCTCCTGCTGGTTTTGCTCTTGTCATCACAACTTTTCGGATTTCCTGACCTTTGATAAAAGCATAAATTCTTCCGGAGATTCCAAAAATCCTCCCATAAATCGCTTATCCACTTTGCATCCACTAAGTGGCGACTTGTGGCTCTTTTTTTCATGTTCTTTGGTCATTAACCCATTAACTGTCAAATTTTTTTCTGAACATTTTTACTTAATTTTTGTCCCATCCCATCCCATCAGTAGGCGAGTTACAGCACTTGATCCCCAAATAGGGATCATGGTTTTTAATGGGTTAAGCAGAATTTTGATTCAAATAAGCGAATAACATTACACGTATATAATAGGATTTGTTTCGGTACTTTAAAATTTATAAGCGGCTGGTCCCATTAACCTGTGGTCCAATTAAACGGATTTGACTGTACTGTAAAACACTACTAACATAATGTGTTAGGTTGGGGAGAGTAAGCAGTCTGTCCCCCCTCAATGTTGAACTGGCACTGTACTACATGCATTGCTGGCCTTATAACAGTTTTTGGGAAACTGTTTTTAATTTACCCAGGCTTATGTGCAGGTACAATCGGCCAGTCTTCAGTTCCAGCATGACTGAATCTCCTTGCAGTCCTTGACTGTACAGAAGTACTCCGTCCTTCTCCAGGGTCTTAAAATTCAGAGCAAAGTGGTCCTGCAGCGTTCTCATCTTCCCGCCGGGCAAGGAGTATGCCACCATGTCGTCTCCCTCAAAATACATGACGTATGAGTCTGAAATGCCAGAGAATCAGATATTAAAGGTCAAAATGGCAATAAGTTCAATATAAGGAACTGAGTTTATGAGATTTATGTGACTGTTTCTGCAAACTGGATTACAGAGACTTAGTAATAACTGGAGGGAAACTGCAGCGTTAAGCAGCTTTTCTGAAAATCTGGTCATACATGAATTGGCTGCATGCTACACTCATTGTGAATGTGTCAGTAACACATAAAACCCTAAATATACAGTAATCCCAGAATATATTATTTTACCTACTTACTTATCTACTTACTGATTAGTCAAAAAGCACTCCTGCACTCCTTACCATAGGGACACCCGTAGACCTCAAGCCGTACACCAATTTTGCCACCGTTCTCTGTGTTCCAGCCCATGG
Organism: Parotocinclus spilosoma; assembly: GCA_033117975.1. Classification (NCBI taxonomy): domain Eukaryota; kingdom Metazoa; phylum Chordata; class Actinopteri; order Siluriformes; family Loricariidae; genus Parotocinclus; species Parotocinclus spilosoma. Next base: position 1,243 of record JAVSBV010111837.1, read on the forward strand.
GAAGGAAACGCAGATGCTTGGCAGTAAAAGCGTAGTGGAAGACATTTCTCTTTACCTGGTAGTAGTTCCAGTTTCCAGGCAATGTCTAAATGAAAAGAAGCAAAAGAATGTTTTCAGGACAAAAACTCACATATACACTGCAGAAGTAACACAAGAAGATTGTGTTTATGTTTGCATTTATTAATCAGTGCCTTGGCAGTACAATATCAAACATGCATTATAAATCATATAACTGTTGGGCAAGGGCATCATAGAATTTAAAAACGGCCCAAAAAAGGTTAGCATTATGAAACTAGCAAATTATACGCATACAATTGTTTGGAATATTTGCCTCAAATATACCTGTCATTCAACGTTTGTATAACGTGACGATCTTATATGACTTTTTCATTATCCATAAACTCATAATCCTCATAATAACAAGCAATGTTATTTGCAGAAGCAGAAATAAACTAATAATGCATGATTTTGTTTGTTTGTTCTTTTTTTATTTTGAGGAAAGGGGATCTGGAGGAGCTATATCGCCCCTAACAGAGGTCTAGCAATATCGTTTGTCTATCTCTGTATTCCCAGGTATTCTAGCAGTCAAACTGATTTCTGGTCAGAATGTGTTTATGGTATAGTAATATCTTTTTAGTATGCCTTATTTTTTAAGATAATAAATATTTTAAAAACAAAAGGTCTCTTAATTTATATGTACAGCTTTTAGCAAATGCACTTGTTCAACTGATACAATACATTGTACAGTCATTGCAAGGGCCTAGCTCAAGGGCTCAACAGTGGCAGAAGAACAAATAAAATGTGTATGGTAACTGAATATTTTAGAGCTCAGGACATTTGAGGAACAAGTGAACAAACCCAAACACTATGGAAATAAATAGCTGATAAGCCACTTTCAGTTTTGTAGTCCATCATATTGTGACATTGATATACATTTGCAGCATTTAGCTGACAGCCTTTTAAGGAGCGACTGATACGGCAATCAGCGCAAGCAGTTTCTGGGTTAAATGCTTTGCCAAAACATGGCAACCTGGCAATTAGACACATGTTTTTGGTCTATGAGCAATCTGTAGCATCACAGACACAAAACATAAACATAAAGTCTGAATGTACCATGTTACCGCCTTTCATGACGTATGGAGTCCATGCATCAAATCGGTCTCCATAGAGGAGAGTGTACTTGGTCACCCAGTCATAAGAGTTGAAGGTACCCTGTGTGGCGATTGCCATGATACGATACTTTCTACCCAGGTTAATCTGCAGCCATGGCTGGGTGTCACCAGGAGCCGGAGACCAGCCACTGCTTCCTATGTACAGACAGAAGATATATATCTTATAGCTTACACATTTGAATGCTACTTGAATAACAAATGTGTGTTTAGCCTCTGAACTGCCAACTTACCGTGGAGTTTGCCAAAATGAGCAGAGTAGAGGAAATTGTATCTGGACGAAGCCCAGAAAGAGGAAGCGTAGAGTGGAGAGATCAGTGGCTCCAAACATGGTCCTGAGAAAGAGTGAAAGAGTCATTACTAGTTTAAATTACATTTTTTTAAATATCATTTAACTTCAGGTTGGGAAAAGGGGGATCCAGGGTTGTTGCATTAATGGGGGATTATATCCAAACTGACCTCCTCTCCCTCAAAACAAATTATGTGTATGTGTGAACCCTATACCAACCAGAACACACTACAGGGACTCCCATTCAGGTATCCGGATCCATGCGGATACTTGATCCTTAATAAAATATAGGCAAGGTCAAGAGTGTAAGAAAAGAAAACAAGGTCAAGTTGTTTTGGAAGTATAAAATTGGCATAAAGTGGTAAACAGGTACCACATTGATTTCATTATTAATATGAGTAAATCTTATTTGTATTTATTCAACAATCTTAATTGTCTGCCATGATACTTTGGAACTTACAAATTCACAAAAGGTCACAAATCGATGACTGGGGGTGGCATGGTGGCTTATAGAGTTAACACAGTTTCCTCAAAGCTCTAGAAATCCCTGGTTCAATACCAACCTCAGATTTCACCTCTTTACTGTCCTCCCTCTGTCTGCATGGCTTTACCCCAGATGTTCCAATTTCCTCCCATATTCCAAGGTCACACTAAATTGTCCTAGTGTGAATGTTATAACTACTATTGATGCAGTGAATATTTATTACGGTCACAAATAGCCATTGATGGCAAGAGTTAGATTACATCAAATAAAGCCCAAGTAACTATATTTAACACTGATTTAAAATACCATCATGGGTTTTTTTTTTATGTTTTTCCCCCAACTGCTGCCCTATTCCATGTGCTGGATCTCAACACATCAAACAATATTTATTGTCTTCATAGTCGGAGCTCAACTCGAATTCCCCAAAACATTCAGTAGGTCTGCCAGTCTACAGAGTTCCATGATGATTATGAATCACATTTATCCACCTAGTTAAACATATAACAGTTTTTCAGCTATAAAATCCTTAAGTCTAATTAATATCTGCGTAGAGATCAACTCATTTTGGTTTTACCTGTGAGATTGAGAGAGCATAGGATTTAAGAATTATAATAAGAAATAAAGATATGTGATATATGTCCTATATAGGTTTAATTCACGTCTGAATGACTGAAACATTGTACGAGGCTGACAGAAAAGACAATTGCAATCTTAAAAGGCATAAAATAAAATGGTATCATTGCATTTTCTTTTTCGTTTTCATCTTTTCGTTTTCGTAGCACCGCTTGCCTCACAACAAGAAGGTCCCGGGTTCAATCCAAGGGTGGAGCGGCTTGGGTCCTTTCTGTGTGGAGTCTGCATGTCCTCCCCGTGTCTGCGTGGTTTTATTCCGGGTACTCCGGTTTCCTCCCGCAGTCCAAAGACTTGCGTGTTAGGCTGATTGGCGTCTTCAAATTGTCATTGACTTGCGTATGCAAAACATCCCAGGCGTGTTACTTGGACCCAAACCCGGATAAATGGGGAGGGGTGGAGAAAGCAATGGCAAACTACTCCACTATCCTGCCGAAATATTTCATGGATCACATCCATGAAGGACAGAAATGTGTGGAGATCGATGATCCATCAAGTGACCGAGAGTCGGTTGCGACTCTACGGTTAATTCCATTCCATAGTACTAAATGTTTTCAGATTTATATGAAGCACAAAGTTTAATCCACATTACATCAATTCACCCCTTGGGGTGACATGACAAACATCAATGCATTAACATCGTTAAAGATGTAGTTTATATCCACCCTGTATTATTGTTTAATAATAAAACACAATGTGCAAAGTATCCAAACTGTAGAGACTGCTGGACCTTTTTGAATATGAGAATGTGGTGGCCTAAGCTTCACTCATCTATAATGCTGCTTGTATGCTAATACCTACTGTCGTTCTACTCTAATAAGCAAAGATCAATCCAGGCACGAGGTGACACCTTCTCTTACGTATTAACTGTGCCTGATCAAATGTGTAAAATGACTACTTTTTCCTCATAATGGAGGCTAAAATGAATCTAAGCTCTATGAGATGAGCAAAGCATTGTACCTATCTCATAGGCATTGAAATCGCCGTTCTGATTTCCACCTAGTTTCATCCATCAGTATCAAGGTCAGCATTAGCCAATCTCAGCAAGTTTGTGGAGAAGCACACATGGGAGTGTAAAGCTTAAAGTGTTCAATACTTAATATAATTATAATAATTATCATATCTTCCACCAGGACTTAAAAATAGATCAGTATCCTATAGCTAATAACGCAAAAGCATCCAAAGATAGCAGTCGTATTGAATAACTTGTAGGATTTCCTTTAGAAGCTATAACGTTTGTGGTGTAGCATCAGTATCTTTCTAACATAATTCTCGGTTTCGATTAGAGGAAGCCACCATTCAGCCTAATCTAAACTGATAAACCCATCCAAATTTCCATTGCTCAACAGTGCTTGCCTATTTCTATATGAACAATTGCCATCATATTACAACAACCATTTAGCAGTTCAGATATAGCAGAGCAACACAGATAGAATAAAATATGGAGGCAATAACTGATTAAACACATGATTAGGTGGAAGAGTTTATGCCTAGCTAGATGACTGAACCGAGGGACAGCTGGGTGAATGCCTGGGTGAAGAGATGGATAAACAATATATAAAAAACAGAATGGGAGTATATGGCAAATATTGCATAACTCCTAGATTGACAAATGGATTTATGAATAACAGAAGAATTTGTGAATGGACACATGAATGGATAATGGATATGGAGAGATGGGTGCATATAAAAAATATTGGATTGCTGTTTGATGTTTGTTTAATGTTGCTTTCAGCATCAATTGCTATTTAACGACAGACAAAAGGTTACAATGAAACTAGTCATACATAACAAATACAGTATATACTAATACTTATACTAAATACTTAAAAAAAACTTTCAAACTCTTTGAATATCTCACTTTGTTGACACTGGAGTGTGAAATTGGAGGAGTGTATATAAGATAGTAAGATAAGTTTGATGGTACAGGCTATTTATTAACCTGTGCAAAGAAAATTTTGGTGCAGTGGTTCAGCAAGTCCAGGTTTTGCATTAGTGTTTTTAAATGAAGTAGTGTTTAGAAAAAAAGCAGTGTTTCAAAGTATTACCGATAACTCCTGTTAAATGTCATGATTTACTGCATTACTAATCATTACCAAGTCAAAAGTTATGAGTGATTAGCAGCATTTATAAACAATATTTAAGATGTATTTTATATATTTTGTTCCTGATGTCTGAAAATGTTTTTGCTGTGGCTATCTAAAGATAATAAGGTCCATAATACCCTTATACACACTTAATAAAACATCCTCTTTCAAAATTCAAGTTAGAAAGGCCTTTATTATTTAGTATTAGTATATTTAGTACTTGTACTCTGGTAAAATCTATAATGCATAGTTCAATTTGTACTTGTTGTACTGTGTTTTAATCAGATTAGTAGTACATTTACTAGTTTGCATACCTTTGTTCCTTCTGAATGTTGATGACTTAACCAAAATGCTAGCTTACCAAAGCTGTCAAGTCTGGCTAAAACACTCAAAAACTCCAAACTGATATCTGTTTTTAAATCACAATGTTACTTGACTGGGTTTTTTGGCTATTTTACTCATATCAGTACCTGCAAGCCAAGTGCTTTTGTAATATTTTCCCAATAGCATTACTATATCCACATATTAAGTGTGTGATTTGGGACGCTGCCAGGGTTCTAGAACTGAAACCACTATTCAGTTCCACCTATATCTGCTTTCTCTCCCTTTTCACAGGATGGCATTGCCTTTCATGAGGCAGCTTCTAAAATTATCCCCCCACTCCCCATTCGGTTATCTGTTCCTCTCTTCTCAGTCTATCTATCACTTACTCCCTCTCTTTTCCTATCCCTCTGTTTGTGCTGTGTGTGTCCTGCCTCCATGCATTTCTACTGATCTTCACGGTCAAAGCTAATGTGTGAAGGAGAATCCACTAACACGGCAGAGCATGTATGTGCACCAGCACAACCTCACCATCCTGACACAGCACTTCTGACAAGCCTGCATATCACATGAGCTGCCTCACATGCACCCTGAGCACATTTATTAGTCCTTATCACTATTAATCATTCACATAGATAAGAATGGCTGGCATTGGTGGCATGTCCAGCTGCTGATTACAGCACAAGATTATTAATAATATAGAAAGGCACTGGCACTAGGTACTGAATGCAGGATAAAGCCCTCAAAGGAGAAAGAGGGAAGCTGAAGCACATATGAGAAACTTGCATTTATCTATAGACAGAAATACCACCCAGGTGTCCACACACACAAACACACACAAGCTTAAATTCTTACACCCCTCCTTATCTTTTAATAACAGTGTCACAGCTTGCCCATTTATCTACCTATAATACATCCAAGCCTGTTAAATAACAGAGCATGTAACATATGCAGCACTGTTCAAACCAAACCCATCAAACCAATTGCAGAATATTTTATCTATCAGCATCCATTTTGGATGCTCTTTTGAGAGGCTTATGCTGAAGAAGCTGTACAATGAAAGCTGAGTCTGTGCTGTGTCATCTCTCTGTAACGAGTTTGTTTCCATCTACTCTACAAGATTTTACCAGCATCATCATACTATGATGCAAGTTCACAATGAATTACTACTTTATGATCTGATTTACTAAGAAATCATAATAATAAATCATGAAGTAAAAAGACAAAAAACAGATGTATTTTCAGTTCTTTGTTGGACACGTTGATTAATAATTCACAGTACTAGCTGATAGGTGAATGTAAAACTCTGCACTTATTGCTTTCATGTCTTGGTGTGGATTGTAAAGGCTCTATAGAACAATCATAACAATTCACATACCTCATTCACAACAATTTAGATGATCTAATTGGAATTTGAGCAACACTTGACAACCTGACATGGTAAGAGTGAGTTGGAATATATAGTCCACACTGTATCTAGGGGGCACCTCTGCCAGGAAAATTCTACAAAAGGGCGGTTCATGAGTTAGGGAGACAGTCCACAATCTGATACTTAAGTGACACTTTGGTCTTTGACTGCAAAGACCCAAGATTGAGTATGTGTGTTTGGGGACTGTCTGGGAACTCAGCACCACTGTTGCTACTCTCTGTAATGTAAGGTTTTTGATCTTGTGATCTTTGGTTTCCCAAAGGGATTAGTTAAGCCAGATATGTGGCGACTATCTAGTATATGTATCTATATAGTTAAATGTGTGTAAGCTTACATAGTGGCATTGCTGTGTATTTCCTTCTAAAGGTTACAAGAAAACATTAAAAGGTCAAGAGTAACAGCAAAAAGATTGATATCCATAGAACTTGGCATCACCACTAAAAGCACCGAAAACATTAAGGGGAATCCAAAGGGAATATAATTTCTCTTTAAAAATTCTTATACATCTCAAGCTCAAAAAAGACCACTTGGATGTTGTTTGTCATATAATATTCAGTTGCCAAATGAGATAGAAAAAGAGAAAAAACACAATCACTAAAATATCATATTAGCTGTAAAGCATGATGGTGGGAGCTCATGTTTTGGGCTTCCAGCTTGCACTCACAAAGGTAAAATATATCAGAGTTTTATGAAGAAATGTTAAGGGACAGACTGTGCCCCTCTAACATGACAGTGCTAAAATCACAGGGTTTTGCTGAGCAGAAATATAGGACACATCACACAAATTCACTACAAGCACAATCTGTCAAATAATGCTACAGCATAAAAGCTGAAAACGTTTCAGTCCAGTTTCCTTCAGGTTTTGGCATGGAGTAATGGCCAACAGCAAATCTTTAAAAGAAAGGCAGCCATTCTGCACACAACATATAGCTATTGATAGCTCGGAGCTATATATTTAGTGAATGCAATTAAGTATGAAATAATTTTGAAAAAAGCAAATGTTTTAAGTATTTTAAAAAGTTAGTAGTAATTAGTTCTTCACTTCTCATCCATGGCAGAGTAACACCCTTTTAAATTGCTTAATCTGTTCAATGTTTAAAAGGCGTATTTGTTATACACAGCTGTGGCAAGCAGAGTTGTACAGCAGTGCCCCTCTAAATTCTGTATGTACCCCAGTAAGACAAGCAGACTAGAAACGCCCCATAGGGCAGACTATATTATTACATTCATAGCTGGTCACAGTTATCGCCCCACCCTTATCCCAACTCGTGCACGCACAGCATCCTAATAGACTGCATTCATGATGTCAGTTTAGAACTACCGACGTTCTTAGGAATCCAAGCCCAAAGCACATTACATCCTGAGGACGGTATCGCCTAAAGTTTGCTCTGAAGAGATTTCTCTGCATTGTACGTCATGCAAACGTAGCTGCCCCGTCCTGCTGGACAGGTGATGCCATGCGCGATCACAGCCCTCTACAAAGGATTTACATCACTTTAAGGTCCGAAAAATAAACCAACATGGCCAATCCTGTTGTATAAGCATGAATGCCCCTCATAGAATGTATTAGGATTAGAGATATACCGTGTCCCTCCCTGTTTGGAGGATGCTCGGAAAGTTGCGAGAGGACGGAAGCACCGCAATGCAGAAGGTTGCATGCCGCAGGATGCCCCGTTACTTTCCCCCCCTCACAAAAATCCCTTTTTTTTTCCGCGTGCGCGCATCTTTACACAGCAGACACATAATGAAACACATACAACCCAAACAGATTTTAAAAACACTGATGAAGAACAATGCGAATGCTTTCTAAAATCCGTTTTCCCCGTTCCTAATTTAACCCTTTAACCTCACCAAACACGCACCGCATTTGTATTCATGCGCTTCCAAAATATATAGAATAAGGAAATTTCACACTTACGTGATGAACACTGTTGCAGGGCGAAGAAAAGCAAAAGGCCAGGACCGAACAGTCGCGTGTATTTGATGTCCATCCTTTTTTTCTTTGCTGTACCAGGATCGGATTCCCGCCTCACCCTTTCAGTAAGACCATTAACGTGTCCCCCCTCCCTGTTTAACGAGTCAGCAAAACCTGGTGTTAAAGCCCCCCGCTTTTTCGGGAACTTTAACTCGAATAGACCCAGGTGCTCCGCCGGCCGGCCGCGGGAACGCGCATCTTATCCGTGGTGCTGATGCTGCGCTTTGGCGGACGCGCGCACACAGTTACACTTCAGTAACATGCATGATGAATAGAGCATGATGAAAAGAGCGTTATCTGTCCGTTTGTCTGTCTGCTTATCTATCTACCTACCTATCTGCATGTCTATGTAGGCTGTCCGTCCGTCAGTCCATCTGCTCGTTTCTCTTTCCGTCTTTCTTTCTACCCAACCTAGAACAGAAATCCCATTAGTGGCCACCAAAGATCACTGGGGTCTACTCTCTGTGTGCAAACCCAAGGTATTTAAGCTCATCATCTAAATCTGCAAATTCCTGTTGCGAGTGCTTGATGATAAAAAAAAGGTCCTGAACTATATGTGTTATAGTAATTTTGCCTCACACACAGGCTATATCTGCTCTAATTCTGCTGATATACGAACATCTATTAAGACCTGTACACCCAGTGGCCACTTTATTAGGTACATCATGCTTTTAGAACTACCACAGTGGCATAGATCCATCAAGGTGCTGGAAATATTCCACATTGATTTTGTGTCATATTCACTTGATAGCTTCACACAGTTTGGAGATGTGATTTTTTGGCTGCACATCCAGGACGGAAATCCCCTTTTCCACTACATTCCAACAGTGCTCTATTGGTCTAGTGACTGTGGAGGTTATTTTGGTACAGTGACCATATTTAAGAAACAACTGTGAGATGATTTGAGCTTTATGACATGGAGCAATATCCTGATTAAAGTAGCCATCAGAACATGGTACACTGTGCTCGTAAAGGGATGGACATGGTCAGTAACGATAATCAGGTAGGCTGGAGTGTTTAAACAATGATCAGTTGGTATTTAGGGATCAAAAAAAAATGTCCATGCCATTAATTGGATCATCACCTAGTGCAACCCACACAGACTCCTGTTTCCTCGAGGGCACACTTACACCTGTGCACTGTGAGCTCCACAGATAGATGCAAGTACTTCAGGACAAACAGGGTTAAACCTAAAAATAAACATAAATAAATAAGCTATTCTTAAACCTATAAATCCATGACAAATGTGCTAAAACACAGCACATTTAGGCAGTGTGAATATATTGTATATAATTTGCATTTCAATACAGTACTGAATAACACCATTTTATGAATAATCAATATGTGGTAATGAAAATGGCTGAAGTGCATTTTGATCAACTTGAGCAGTGTCGGAGTCTGTCCATGATTTTGTCATGTAAACGGCTTTGGGCTTAAGAAGTGGGTTTGTAGGACAGGATCAGCCATGGGATCAGGCTAGACGGAGCATTCCAGCATGAGATTGCACTGCTGCTTCCAATCAAATTACACCGAGCTTTAAGCATAAGCCTTTATCCTGCCACATCACAACAAACAAAGTAAAGTCAGCAGCAGCGCAGTAGAGATTTGAGTGGGAGGTTGCTTTGGAGGTTAAGGGATGTATCTTCTTTAATATGTACACACTGAACAATATATGAACACTTTTGTCACCATTTTTATAGCAAATATTAATTACAAAACTATAGTAAGGCGTGCATTTTGATTGGTACTTCTAACACTGTAGCCCATCACCATGGAGATGAAGGTTTGGGTTGAAGTTCAGGCAGTTTGTGGACAGGTTAGACATCACATGCATCTAAGGTTATCTGTGACTGAGAGATGATCTGGGTCTATATTCTCCAGGGTCCTTTACCATGGATATAAAATAAAGGGAATGGGAATGGCCAGGGAACGACCCACCATAAATGACCTCACATCCCTCAGGCACAACCAATCATACAACTGAGTTATAATACAAACTAGAAAAGTGCATTTCATGAAGGAAACACTAGTTTTAGTTTCACAGCTAAAGTGGATTCTAGTTGCTAGACTAATTCTGCATGGCTAACCAGATGCAACAGGTGTGGTAGATGAGACTAACGATGGGTATTGCTATATTGCTGCTATTTTTCCCCAGTTTAATGCTTTGATGTTGTTAAATTGCTATGCTTTTACAGATGGTAGATATGTTGCTGCTAGGTGGTTTTGATGGATTCAAAGGTGGTTCCTTTGGTGTTGCTAGGTGTTCCCAGTCAGTTTCTGTGGTGCTGCTGAGTGGTTGCTTTGTTGGAGCTTAGTGCTTGCTATGATGTAGCTCGGTGGTTGTGATGGATTCCCAGGTGGTTGCTGTGTTGTTGCTAAGTGGTTGCTTTGGTGGAGCAAGTGGTTGCTCTGGTTTGATTTGCCAGATGGTTGTCAAAGGTTGCCAGGTAGTTACTATGGTATTCCAGTTGGTTGCTTTGCTTTCACAGGTGATAGAGTTTCTAGCTTATGGTTAAGTGTTGCTATGGTGTTGCTAGGTAGGTCAAATGTTTTTAGGTGGTTGCTAGGTGGGTGCCATGTTATCATAGGTGGCTGCTATGATCTTGCAACATGGCTGGATGGACACCAATGTGTTGCTCAGTGGTGCCAAGTGGTGGCTAGGTGGTTGCTTTGAACTTGCCAGATGATTGTCAGAGGTCACCAGGTAGTTATTATGGTATCCCAGGTGGTTGCTATGATGTTGCTTGGTGGTCCTTATGGTTTCTCAGGTCTCCGCTATGGTGTTGCTATGCTTATACTTCATCATGATCTATTACTGTTTTGATAAGAATTCCAGGGGAAAATACCTGTTTAAATGCATAAGCTCAAGTTCTCCATTTGTAGGCAATTGTGGGCTGATGAAGATACAAACAGGTCATTATTAATGGCTTTTCCATCTTCATGCCTTTTTTATACTTCCACAACCCACACCTTGATATAATGATATATGACATAATGCTGTCCCTTATCTCAACACAGAGACACAATGGAGCTAAGCAGCAGAGAGAAATAGCTCTGTAAAGGTCAGTCTGATTGATCACCATCTGTATCTCAGATTTCTCTCTATTCCAGTGAAGCAACTACCAGCCAATCGGGACTTTTGCATGCTTAGGTAATTTTGAATTTGTCTATTGGTGGCTTGCAGGAAGCTTAACAGTTGAAATGAAACTGCTAAAAGAATTTCCCCTCTACAGTCTGAGATCATTTAATTCTGTAACCTACTGTCCAAACCACTAACTAATGATTTGTCATGTCGTTTAGTTTTGTTTAATACAGTTTGAAAGCAAAAAAAAGAGAGAAAACAGGCGACTCAAATAGTTTCATCTTCATTTGCAGAGAAAGGGTTGGGTGCCATTCCCATATCAGAAATATATATTTTTTGCTTACTTACTTTTGTAGTATTGCTAAAAGTAAATTTTATTCTGGTATGCTGAGCAGAACTACAGGACATGCCACACAAATAGCTACAGGCACTACATTTCATTAAAAAGGCAATACAAATCTTTATTGTTTTTTTTTTCTTAATTTCTTACACTACAGCACTGTAGTGTAACATAATTTCATATGTTTAGTGTTTAACAGGCTTATTTTTTATGGGCAGTTCTGGCCAGTTTTGGCAAGTAAAGCCGTACAGCTGTACCCCTTTAAACTCTCTGTGTTCCCCAATAAGACAGGCATGCAACATAGTATTCGGCAAGACAAAGCAATGGTCATTACGCCACTGTCTGGTGAACCTAATACAACTAGATTTACCACTAGATTTTGGAACATGACTGTGAAGTCAGCTTCAGCTGTTGGACAATAAGTCCTGGCTCACTTTTGGTGAGTGGTTTGAAGGTCCTGAGTTTGATCCGCAGGTGGAGCAGTCTGTGTTGAGCAGTCTGTCTTTTCTGTGTAATGTCCTCCCTCTGCTTGGGTTTACTCTGGCCACTCCAGTTTCCTCCTACAGTCTAAAGACATGCATTAGGTTAATTATAGTAAAATTGGTTGATCTTGCCTAATCCAAGTATATGCATGATTAGCTTTGAGGTTACTTTGTGTATCTATATAACCCTGTGCTGATAGAGATGTTAAATAAACCAAATAAACAAATCTGGGTGTCACTGTGTATAACAGTGTGCTACTGTTATAGAGACTTTATAAATGCACAATTTATATTATGAATGTGCTACAAATGAGTGTTGCTGAAGAAGCAGAGCTTAATAATTAGTAGAGATGTCCACAAATTTTATCCGTAAAGCGTATTATTCACCGTCACTTCAGAGTATATCTTTTTTACACAAATTGCCGTACTAATATTCTATAATCATTTCCGTACTGTCTCTTATCTTGGGTGATTCAATTTCTCATGCAATTTCATAATTACATTCCTCCAAAAGTTTTGCCTACAAATTCAACTGCATCTCCCACAGAGCATTATGTTGACCACCAGATGGCGCACCTGTCACATGGCTAAGCACCCATTCACAGCTAAAGACAAAAGTGGAATTACTTGAATTAGCAATTTTCTTCAGCAGTGCTAACAGTAAAGTCATGTGCACCTTGGCTGCGTGTGCCTTACTCCTACCAGCTCCATAAGCAGACATTTATTAAATAATTAACTGATTACATTGCAGCTTTTTGACTGGGATCAGACATGCTACTGATACGAATACGAGTACCATTAGCAACACACCAATTATATTGTGTGCTGAATTATATTGGAACTGAAAATCACTTGTGACTCGTATCTGATCATTTAAAAAATGATCCACAGTGTAACTGAAAGCTGAACTATCATATTTCTACAGTTCTCAAAATGTTAAGAAATAGATAGCAGCTGATGCAACCTGAACAAATGTGTGTTCTTTGACAAAAACAAATCACACTATATATACCATCCTATGCCATCCATCCATTATCTTTGCTGACCAGCCGGTGCCCACCCTGCAACAAAAACAACCCTAGACTGTGTGCCAATCCATCGTAGGGCACACACACACAGTCACACACTAAGGGTAACTTTAGAGACAATTACCCTAACACACGTCATATAGTTGTGCTCATAAATTTACATATTCTTTCAGAAGATGTAATTTTTTTTGGCTGTTTTTCAAAGAAAATGAATGATAATACAAAAACTGCTCTCTTACTCATAATTAGTGTTTGGATAAAGCCATCTATTATTTAAAAATTGTGTTTGCCCTTTTGAAATTACAATGACAACAGAAACTGCCCTAATCACCCTGATCAAAAGTTTACATAATACCGTAGTTCTTAATACCGATGAGGCCCTTGAGGCTGTAAAGTTGCCCCTTCTTCTTGGCAAAATGCCTCCAGTTACTGCAAGTTATTGGGCCATCTTGCATGAACAGTGCTTTTGAGATTTCCCCAAAGTGGCTCAATTATATTAAGGTCAGAAGACTGAGATGGCCACTCCAGAACCTTCACTTTTTTCAGCTTTAGCCAATGACAGGTCAACTTGGCCTTGTGTTTTGGATCATTGTCATGATGGATATTTTCCTTCAGTATTTTTTGATAAAATGCTGCATTCATATTGCCATCAATTTTGACCAAGTTCCCTGTGCCTGTGTAGCTCACACATCCCCAAAATATCACTTTGTGTTTTACAGTATAGATGGTGTACTTTTCATCATAGGCCATGTTGGCTTCTCTCCAAATTTTGGTCTCATCACTCCAAACAATTTTGTTCCAGAATTGTTAAGGTTTGTCTCTGTGCTGTCTGGTATATTGTAAGTGGGTTGCTCAGTTGCATTGGTGTAGTAATGACTTTCTTCTGGTAACTCGACCATGCAACCCATTTTTCGGCACGTTCCTCCTTATTGTGCATCTTGAAATAGCCACAACACTTCTTTTAAGAGAGTCCTGTGTGTTAGCTGATGTTATTTGTGGGTTTGTCTTTGCATCCCAAACAATATTTCTGGCAGTTGTTGCTGAAATTTGTGTTGGTCTACCTGACCTTTTCTTGGTTTCAACAGAATCCATCATTTTCTTTAATCCATCATTTTACTTAATTAGAGTTTGAACACTACTAATTCTTAATTTCTTTGATGCCCTTTTATATTCTTTTCCTGTTTTATAAAGTTCAACTATCTTCTCCCCCAGATCCTTTGATAATTATTTTGCTTTCCCCATGGCTTGTAATCCAACACTGGATGAAACATGCACGGGTCTGTCAGGAGCCCATAAACTCACTGCCTTTTTATACACACACAATTATTACAAGCAAATAAATGGTTACTTTTAGAAGCCATTTAAACCTGCATGTGTCAATTTGTGTGTATGTTATAATGCCAAATCTTTCAGGGTGTGTAAACTTTTGATCACAGCGATTTGAGTAGTTTCTGTTGTCATTGTGATTTAAAAAGGGCAAACAGAATTGCCTGCTAATAAATGGCTTCACCAAACCACTAACAATGAATAAAAGAACAGGTTTTTGTATTAACTAAAAACAGCATGTTCTCATATTCTCTTAAAAATGGCCAAAAAAAAGGGTATGGAAACTTATGAGCACAACTGTATATATATAAAACCAGTTTGAAATGATTTGAGTGCACATTAAGCAGGGGTTATTTCATTATGGGATATTTCATTTTGAAATATACCCAAATGATTGTGAGCAGTATGTATATATACTGCAAAACCTAACATAAAATGCCATGGTTGTGAACTCACACCCTCTGGTCACTGTTCCAGAACCCAAACTGTTAAGCTACAACTGCTGAGCTACCAATTATAAGAAAAGCAATTCCAGGCTCTTGCTTTGGAATGTGTAAGGGCATATCTTTAAATCTAGAACTTGAAGGCCTTTTTCTAAGTTAGTGCAGGTGTAGCCGCAAATCCACTACCATGAACCAAAGCTCAGTGTATTTTTCCATGGTTTTGTTTATGTTTGGCACTCATTGCAGGCATTTAACCAAGAAGTCATCTCATTAGGCATGTTTTTCACGCAATGGCCCAGTTTCCCTTGACTTTTTCAAACCATGTAATGTATTTGTGAAGCAGGATCCTGCATCTGTGTAACACTCGCCTTTTGGGAAAGTGGCAACAAGTGGTAAGTGATGATTCAGTAACATCCTGTAAGATTTATCCCCCAATGCATGTATGCCTTTACGGAAAATTCTCAGACATAATCATGTGACATGCTGTACACTCACACAGCCTTTGGTGTGCTGATAAGGACAGGAGACTGAAAGGACATGCCATGGGAAACTTCTCAGGAAAAATAAAGATGAAGAAATGCTATAAACATACTATAAGAGACAGGAGCGAGGGTGAGAGTGACTATGTGCCAAGTCTGTTGAAAGAACTCAATTGAAAAGGATGAAATAAAGGAGAAGGTGGTGCACACAATTAATCCAGAATTATAATATGTTACTATTATAATGTGCAATCTAGATCAGCTAAAGGTGGGACGTTATGTGGAAGAGCAGTCTAAGGCACTGGATTAAGGGTCTAGTCTCTTCAGGGAATCCTGCTGAATCCTGCTGCCAGCATATCTTTTGTGAATTTCCCCCACTGTGGGACTGATAAAAGTTTATTTTATTGTTTCTTTTCTTAAAATGTTCTGTACATTTATATGAATTTGATTTTATTGCAGACTGTAGGAACATACTTGTTTTGCCTGTTTAACTTAATTTGTTAACATCCATTCCTGCAAGATATTACAAAGAAAGTTGGGACATTACACATGTATTTGGGGGGTTGGCAGGACTTATCAGGAATATGAATAAATCAAGCACCTGATCATTTACAAGTTTTTGTAATTTGTGGTGTTGCTATTCACATTAGGTATTATGAATAATTTAGCCATTAGCTTCCTAGCTTGGAGTGGCCTAGGTTGATATATTTATGAGAATGTAAGCATGTACTGAAATTGGAAATTGTGTAAGATGTAAATAATTTAATTGTATACAACTCTAGGAGATTTTTTAAAAATTCCTTAAACCTGCATGTGCTGGTTAGTGTTGTATTGTGAGAACACAATGTGCAACCATAAAGTCTGACAATATGATATATAATAATATAATATAACAATTATCCTTTCTTAAAATAGACAAACATTTACTATTTCAAGTCAGTAAACAAATATTATATTACAAATCAGTGCAATTAAGAAAAAATATATATGCAATTCTATAATTAAATATATGCAAGTCACACTGTGAAAGAACTCATACATTTTATTTAAAGGGAACTTTAATTACTTAGCAAGATGTGTGGTAAATCCCATTGGGGTTAATATACTTAAGTGTACAATGTGAAACAGAAATAAAAATGCTTTTTACTTTCATAATTTAACAGAAGTCCTAGGAAAATCACAAGCTGTCTCTGACATTTCACTTGTTACTAGTCATCAGTGCACAGAAGAAAATAAACACACACACATTTAACTCTTTACAGTATGACCAAAAGTATATAAACTCACTTTCTAAGTATGATTGGTCTTTTTTACTTTAGTCACTCACTGCTTACAAGGCTCATAGGTACAGAATCTATACAGTATATAGACAGTTACATGGTATATACAGTTTTGTTGGCCAACATTGTTGGCACCTTTGACTAATGGGTATAAAAGCCAATATCTTCAGAAATTAGTGGATAAGTACCAACTTTATATTATTAGAATATTATAACAGCATGTCCAATACATTCAACAAAAAAGTTGAAGTGTCAACAGACATGTATACATTTATAAAAAATGAAGAAGAAACATATGTCATGATTCGGCAGAAATAGGAAATAAAATGCAGAGAACCAAATCGGATAAGAATGTTTTATTCACCAAACAAAGCAGTGGTACAAAAGGGCTTAGCAAAACCTTAAATCTAGTGAGAACAAGGTTTCTTTTAAATTTCTTAACAATTCTTATGTACTTTGGTTGTGTTCTTTTGGTCATTGTCCTGCAGTAGGACCCATTTTGTTCAAGTTATCCTACATTTCAAACTTGAGACTTGAGATTTCCTTTTATAAACCTCTAATTTCATTGTTTCTGTAACACTTTCAAGGACTCCAGTCCCAGAGGCAGCAAAGCAGTTCCAGAAGATTATCGATCCTTTACCATTTTTCACTATAACAAGGGAGTACATTTCTTTGTAGGCTTTGTTTTGTCATTTATAAACAAAAAAGATCCACTGCCACAAAGTTCTAGTTTAGTTTTTATCTGTCCATTGAACATTTTCCCAGAAAGATGTGGTTTTGTCTATGTAAGTTAATATTTAATGTCTTTCTTAAATCAGTGGGGTCTTCCTTGGCCTTTGCCTATATAACCCTTTTTCGTTCAATGTGTGGCGTATGGTATGGGTTAAAACCATTGCTCCAGATGTCTCCAATTTAGCCTAATGTTTTTTGGAGGTTGGTTTATGGGTTCTTTGCCACTTTTACATTTTGAACTTTTGAAGGGTTCTCTCATTAAATCTCATAAATTTTCATCACATCCTGGAAGGTTATCAAGTGTTCTACACAAGTTCCTTATCAAGTGTTGGTACACAAGTTCCTGATGGCATTTCAAGTTGTTAAAGCCAATGTCTGTTAGATTCTTGTGAACTGTAGTCTTGTGAATAGTATTCTGAACTATTTGTGCTTGGTGATAACAGTATTTTTCAACTGATCCGACAGATTTCTTGTCTTTGCCATTGTGAACAAGGAACATGGAATTAATCTGGCCTTTTTAAGCATCAACACCATCATTCATAGTCAGAATAAAGTCACGTGAGGTTTGACAAGGTGGCAACAAGTGAGTCTAGTCAAATTAATCACAGGTTAGTCTTATTTTTTCTTTTGTTCGACAAAATGTGCCATTAATGAGGTCCTGACATTATTTTTAATTATGTGTCCTTTTTACTGCCAGGTTTGTGGTTAGGCATTTGATATCCTGTGCTTATATGTGAGTTTATATACCATATGTACAAGCAATTTAACCATTATCTTCATTTCAGGATATATTTTACATGGTGTAGTTAAAACTCTGGGGTGCCAGTAATTCTGGTCACAACTGTATGAAAAACCGACTCTCAATATGAATCGGTGAAAGTCTACATCTCCCAGCAAGTCAATTCCTTTTTCTAACCCTAACCCTAAAACAAGTCCATGAACAAATAATTTGCCAATTTTGGTTTGGAAAGTGGTTATCTTGCACAGACTCTTAACCTTTCAACACCTGTGCAGGGAACTAAAATGCTCAACAGTGGGGCCAAGTTGTGACCCACTGGTGAAGGCAGTGTAGAACTTCATCGTATTACCCATATTTTTTAAATTAGTTCAAATGTATGGGTGTCTGCAAAAATTATCCCACCTCCACATGGGCATATTAAGACATAAGTCATTGCAGTGTGGGTTCACAAACTTTCAAGCACCACTGTCTTTTGCACAACCTGCATTTGATGATCCTTTATTCCCTTTTAGAACATTGCTGTCATGAACACACAAACACATGCGTCAGGACCTTCATAGGAAAGTCCCTCAACACACTCTGTGAATTACATGTTGAAAAGTGAAGTATGGTTGTGTGTGTCAACAGAATACTGACCATATAACCACACAGACTATGTGAGTAAGTCAGTTTGGTCACGGGCTTTCCTCACTCCAGACAAAAATCCCTCTCATCTGTCTTATTTATTTCTGTTTAATTTTTTTCTAGGTGACCCAGATGCTCATCAAACCACAATAAAAACAATTGTTAACAAAAAAAGAACATATTTTATGAGCAAGTATTGCCAAAGATCCATGTAATAAAATATTGAGGGTTTAACATTGTTGTCAATGTATTGTCAAGATTTCTGTATGATAAAATATTGCATATATTCAACCTAAAAAATGATCTGGTTGGTCATTTGGTTACATCAATGTTATTCAGACTAAATCATTTAATTGATCAAAACTGAATGTAAATGATTTTTTAAAATTCCATCATCGTCATCATTATCAAAATCATTTAGTTTATATAGAGATAAAGTATATCAGATTCAACTTTCATAAACTTTGAATGTACAGTAATATAGTTACAGTTTTATTCTCTTAAAAATTCTACCTAGCCAAAAGTGTGTGGACCCTTAAGAAAAACATCCAAAACCATGATAAGATGGCTGCTGCTACACTAGCCTTGAATCTTAAGATAAGTTTTTCCACTAGATGAAACATAACTCTGCGATGTTGGACTACAAGCCCCGACTCACTGTTGGCTTCCATTTCATCTCTAGTGGTGTCTAGTTAAGCTGGCCAAGATCTCTGGAGGCAGGAGGGAGGAAATTTATTGTATTGTTTTATTGTTCACACATGTATTGTTTGGATCGAAAGCTTGCGTCAAAGGACGTGAGCCAGAACTAGTACAATTCAGGTACACGTCATGCTTCATAACATTAACTGTAATGTGAAGTCACTTTTAAATAAGAGAACCACAATCGAATACACATACTGTGGTGTTCACTGGAAATTCACTCCCTGTAGTTTTGGCACTCAGAGACAGTTCCCAAGCCTAAACCACATTGCTTCGGTAAAGTCCCGTGTAGGTGCCTGTAATTTGCAGTACATTCACAGGAACTTCCTGAATTGCTCATTCAGTGCCCCAGTCTCATCCCATTGGCAGTGCTGCACTCAAAAGGAATTAAGAAATTAAATGAATCACAGAATTTCTGCAGCTACAGCTGACAAATGTAAATACAAACCGGATTCCAAAAAAGTTGGGACACTAAACAAATTGTGAATAAAAACTGAATGAAATGATGTGGAGGTGCC
>JAVSBV010111846.1:0-21394 GCA_033117975.1 Parotocinclus spilosoma
AATTACGATAGTGGATATTAAGCCGTCCCACCGATGGCTCTGTAATGGCGACCGGCGAGGACGGCTGAACGCACCGGAGGAAGGTAGGAACCCTAACATTAACTATTTTCTTTTTTTATTTCATTCATTATTTTAGTGTTTCGCAGTCCTCTGATTAATGCTGTTAATCAATGTTGTTGCCTTTAAGTCACCCCCGGGCCCAAATGGCTTACTCTTTTTTAGTTTAATGGAGGGACTATAGAAGAGTTTAGTCTCTCATAGCTAGGAGTGTGAGATGGTGATACTATAAATCTCAGAGCTGTTTAAAACTGTAGCTAGTGTATTGAAGTGAAATAGTTTAGTGACATCTGAAACCTCTCTGGCTTGTATATTTTTTGTAAGTAAATCTTTATTAACTTCAACTTCAACTCTCAGGTTTGCCATGACTTCTGGCTGAGGTTAACCCCCTGCTGTGAGGCTGGTGAAAAATGGGCCATAGCATGAAGAGTGTTCAGATACTGTTGGGCCAGTTGTGCTGCATCCAGTCCATTTGCTGGCCCATGTTCCTGGACCCATGTGCAGATATATCCTGGCAGAATTTGCAGCAGCTGCTCCGTGATTCTTTCCAATCTGCTCCTTGCTGTGTCACTCTGGTTTTATTCCGCACAGATAGAGGCATTTTAGGTGATGATACCAAGGAAAAGAGTCTACCATTCCTGGACTGTGGACTCATTGGGGATGATGGAAGCCTCAATGCTGAGGTTTAACAGAATCCCCACACACTACTCTTTGACTCCCACCATGCACTGGAAAACGAACTTGGTTATTAGGGCCTTACATCACTAGAAACACTTCAAGAGTACACAAAACATATGGCTTTGACATGCCTTAATCAAGGCAGCAAAGAGACGTAGTGAAGGACCTTAAACATCAACCAGTGAGGAACAGAACAAGTGCAACAACATCATTGTCTCATATGTTCATGTCAGACCCAGCAACATCCTTAGGCAAAAAAACTGGTTCACAAAAAAAGCAGAAACTGAACAATGGTGTGTATTTTGTGCAATGTAATGAGGAGTGCTCAGAGTACTACACAGTAACATAACATCTTCAACTTTGAAGAGCCAGTTCATCAGGGTGGATGGATGAACAGTTGCATTTTAAGGAGAAGAGACATTTATTTGAGGATGCAAATGTTCATATTTTGGACAGATAAGACGGATGGTTTGAAAGAGTGGTCAAGGAGTCCATTTATGCCGAATTAATACAACCATTGCGTGCGTTTGTTTTAACTGTTGGGTGAATTATGGCACCAATTATCCGCCACCAACAAAGCAATGCTGAGATCCCTTCATAGGCAGTTCAACCCCCATGTGACCCTGATGGTACCCAATAGGAGGGTGGGACAGTGACACACCTTGGCCCCTGTGATCCCAATGACTGCATTGACAGGATGGGCAAAGGACTTTCAGGATCACTTCCAAGATGACAGCCCCACTTGCGTTAAACACCTATAACTCTCCAAGTCTATCAGATGAGAGGTAAAATGTTTTCCAGAACCAAGAAGAAATCCAGTTGCCTTCAACTAAAACACTCAGGTGTACCATGACATATATGACTGACAACCTACAAACACAGGGCATGACAATTCTTTTCACCCAGAGCAAAGACATGACCAGTTTGGGCTGCTGGTGGATGGTCAGAAGGACACCAACGGAAAAGTATTCTTGTTTTCTTGAATTGTGGTCAGAGTATGCCTATTATATTAAGTTGGTTTAGGCATATTGCAGTGGACAGGTGTTCTGCAGAAAAGTTGCTCTGGGCTCACAAATATTCAGATCATTTGTGACTATTCCAGGAGGTTCTTTAAAGCAGTTCCATATGATCCATCACCACCACAGGGATTATTCAAGCTTTTGTACACCACTTTGCGAGAGTGGGTTTTCCAGATAAAGTACTTACAGGTCATGGCACAAACTTCACATCTTGTCTAATTACAGGACCTGAGACTTGTATTGAGTAACCATATTTTCCTGGTTGATCATTTCCTTTAGCACTCCTTAGTACTCCTTATTAACTTACTTAATAAACTCCCCATTTCTGCTCACAAAAATTAGGGAAACATCCCCAAATTAAATATCCCCCATTTTTTGTGAGCAGTGCATTTGTGTATGATCATGTGTCTAGTCTTTGTCTCCCCTCCTACATTACCATGGCTATTTATTTTAATAAATTTATTCTTGCATATTTTTTGTAAACAACTCTTTTTTTATCTTTTGCTTGATTTTGCATCTTTTTTGTTCTACCATATTGCTTGTGAAAAAGTAATTATACAAAGTAGTCATTTTGGAAAAAGCAGTCTCTACTACCCTCACTGTAAATGTGACAAATAAAAAAAACATGGTGCTGAAAACCTAGTTAATATTATATTCTCTTGTCTTTTCCAGGTACATATCCTTAAGTAAACCCATACAAATTTGATTGAACCAAAACCATAGAACTGAGGTATTCAAACGTATTTTGGCCTAGTCCCCCATACATCTGGTAAATTTGCATACACACCCCCTTCTCACACACATATGAATACACAGCTCCCAATATACACAGAAGCGCTGATCCTGTCCAATGATAATAACTGTAAATCATTACTCTAAATAATTGTGGTCATATTTTGTGTCTTTTTCTGTTGCTGATCATTATATCAGATATTTACTTTCCAGAATTTGCGCTCACCATAGCAGTTCTCATGTGTCCAAAAAGGGCACACCTTTTCTGTTGCTTCTCAAATCTGTCACTATTAATTTACTAAATTACTTGGAGGTAGTACATTGTTGGAAAGTCAGTTTCATTTTGGCCAGGCAACACATCAGCCCAATCTGGATTTTTCTTTCTTGGTCTTTGTTGGTGTCAGATCAAAGCTTCTGTGAATAGCGCATTGCTTTTTTTTTACTGAGCACTAGCACATGTACGGTTCATAATTTTATAAAGTACAAATTAAAGTAGAAAACTGTCAATGACAATTGCAAAAAAGGCTCACAATATAAACAGTACCCTCTGTCTTTCCTGCTTAGCACATTTCCTCCTGACTTGACAAGTTCCTGTGATAGCTTGCAGTATGTCAGAGTTAAAGCTTTTCCTACATCCCAAGCTTTCCTAAGTATAGCAAAGATATGCAGTTTATAAAAGTCCAACTATAAGATGTTTTATTAACAGGTGCATTACATTATGGATGAGGCCAAGGGCCAGGCTTCTGGGTGTCACCAAGGTTCTAATCCCAAGCACGCCCAATGTATAATTCATTTGCTGTGACACGCTCTTCCCTCAAATAAGTTTAGGGAAAAAACAGGAGGAAAATGCAATAGCCTGCTTACAGTTTGTGGTGCAGGCTGAGTGGAAGTCATAAAGTTTGGTGACAAATAGTTGTATATATAGGGGCCTTGTACACACATTGGAAAAAGGCTTAAACATTACAGTACTGTGTGCATAGCATGCGACTCATTAAA
Source organism: Parotocinclus spilosoma (assembly GCA_033117975.1). NCBI lineage: Eukaryota > Metazoa > Chordata > Actinopteri > Siluriformes > Loricariidae > Parotocinclus > Parotocinclus spilosoma. Next base: position 3,483 of record JAVSBV010111846.1, read on the forward strand.
TCTTTTATTGCTTTATAGCTTGTGAAGCTAATTCTTTAGTGATTTGCATTCTAAATGAATCTGTTGGTTGTGGTTTAGCCTAAATAACAGAAAAAGCTTCTGGGCTATCATTCAAACCTAACTGACCTTATGCGGCTTGCTGTATTCAGGGCACTCTTTTAGAGTCTGTTTCAGAGCAATACCATGCTACCTAACAAAAATGAGACCTATTATGTGCTGTGATTTACAGGAGGGTATTAACGTCATTGCGCTTGTGAATTGCTTTTTGTTCACCATGTGTGATACTCTGCACATTTTTCAGTGTTTATTTTCCAGTGCATTTGACCTGACATGCTCTTGCTTGAGAAATTCCCTTTAAATGAACAAACCTTTTATTCGCTTGATTGCTTTAGCTACAACCTGCTAGAAATGAATACGTGCGAATAGCTGTGAATCTCATGTGTTATAAATGTATCTTCATGCATTGCTAAACTGACACGTCTTTCAGTGCTGATAATTGTAGCATCAAGGTTCATTGAGTGTGACCATCGGGTGGTTGGGAAATACCTCTTTTTCATAGACCCATTACCCTACTTAAATAAGTCAACATTGCTATATTAAGATGGACTCTCTAAAACATTTTATTTGTCTGGGGAAAACCAGTGGTCTAACTATGGACTGCTTTTCCAATCTCTTTTAGAGACTGTTTTGAGGATTGACATTTTAAGAATTCCATAATAAGCCAACATTACTTAAAGGGCAATCTCTCCAAAACATTATCCAGAGAAATGAAATGGAACAAAAATACTTTTCCATTTTGGCTTCTTTTATATTGTTGGTTTTTTTATATTGTTTATTAGATGGAAGTGTTTTCACATGATCTGTGAATGTACATAGCCCATTGTAAATTTTAATAATAGCAGCAACTTCTATGTGATGAATAGTGAATAAGACTTATACAAAAAAACAACAACATGAAAACTATTTACTAGCATAGATAACCTAAAGATTCACTCTTTCAGGAGTGTCTATTTTGTTTCTCTCTGTCTGACCTTTACAGAGAGAACTCTAGCTAGAAAATTATAATAGAGATTTTGAACAATCTAGAATAGGTGATAATTGTGTATTGTTGCGTATCCATAAATTAATTCAGAATCTATAATAGCAAGTCTGGCAATTCAACAACCTTGCCTCTTAATACTTAGTGTTTCAGAGTAGGCTTTTGCTCAACACCTGTATACTTTATATCATACCCAAAAAAGATTACACCAGTAGGCAGTAAATTAGCCTACCATTGTTTTTTTTTTACATTTTTATAAATTAACCCACTTGAGATTGCATACAGAGAAAGATGTTTCTCTTTAATAACCTAATTGCAACTCAAAAAGAAAAGACCTACAGAAAAGTTGATAATTGTATTTTCTTTCACTGGCCATCCACAGCTCATTCACACACTAGAGGTTTTACCTTTAGTAATGCACAAGACAAACAGTCAGGTCATTGCGATGTTACTTACAGGAGGTCCTAAAGAGAGAGAAAAAGAGGAGGAAATTGGTTATTTTTTCAAACAAAATAAACATTGCAATGGATAAGAGATCAGTGTGTAAGATGGACTTCTTTGTGGTTTGAAACAACTTTTTGAATTATGATTTAGATTACCCTGTATGTTTTGGAATGAAGTAAAACTGAAAGTTGTTCTTTCTAGCTACTCTTATATTAAGGCTATGGCATCTCATTTTTGCATGCATGCATTTACCACGGGACTGTGGTAGCCTAGCGGTTAAGGCACTGGACTCTAGACTTGAAGGTCCTGGGTTTGAATCCCACCTCTGCCAAAGTTGCCACAGTTGGGTCCTTAAGCAAGGCCCTTAACCCACAAATGCTTGGTTTGTAAGAACATATCAGTTGTAAGTCGCTCTGGATAAGGGCCGTAATAATTCCGTAAATGTGTTTCATGTAAATGTGTTTCATTTTATTAATATCTTTTGAGTTTATGTTTAACCCGTATTTACTTTCCAAACAGTTTGCCAAAAAAAAAGGTAGAGATCACAGACAGTTAAAGACTACATCCTTACATTTCACTGAAATGTGGTAATGAAATGTTTTATGCCTTAATGTAAGTGTTCATTTTATAAAACCAAAGTCCTCCTGACATTTTCGGACATTGTCCGCTCCCAAGCACAGCTACTCTTAAGATGATTGATTTAGATTGGACTTCTTTAAGTACACCAGGAATCATAAACAACTGACTTTTCAAACTTCAATTAATCAGGGCCAGTAAGACTTAACATTAGGCTTTATATTATAAAGTTGCTCACCACAAAGAGTCTGCAACTCTTATTTTGTTTGTTTAGTATATAGCCATTGGTGTTTTGAGTAGCTATCTATTTGCATTCTGTGAGACTAAGGGTGATTAATTTTGGTTCAGTTACAAGAGCATTAGGGACGTCTGGTGTGGGGCAGTATTGGCCAATCTGTGTTCCAATTAGTCTCAAATATTATGAGTGAGGTTGGGAACAAGGCTCTTTGAAGCTCAACCAAGTTTTTGCAAACCAAACAGTTCAAACAGGTCATTTCTTTATGGAAGTTAGTTTGCATGAAGGCGATGCCAGGCTCATCATCCTCACTGACCAAACATCAAATTTGTTGCAAAACTTTCAGGCAGGTACATTTTTCTTGAAATTGTATGAAGTACTGATTTTGATTCATTACAATGGCTATGCAATGACAGACACAAGGTTACATCAAACCTACATCATACACACACACACAATGTCTGTCTTTGGACAAAAGCTTTGTCCAAGGTCGGAATCAAACCAGGAACACTGGGGTTGTGAGGTCACCACACTACCTGCTGTGCCACTCTGCCTGTTAATTAACCCTAATAAATCACTGTACATAATATGTTTTACTGTTCAAGAGTACAAAGGTGATGAAACAGTACTGATTTAGTATCAGGCAGTCTCAAATGCAACATAATAGTCCCATTTTCAAACCCAGTTCAAAAATACAAAACACTGAATAAAAATAATCTTACTTATCAGTAAAACTTATCCTTCTGTACTTGCATCCTTTTAATGACTAAGATGTTTACAGTATGAGTAATAACCTCCTGGCAAGGTGACAAGGTAGACTGTGCAGGAGCATATAAAAGTACAAGAAATTATCATCAACAGATATAACAGTGACTAACAGCTGCATAGTTCATGTTCCGGATAGAATAGCTTGTGTTAACGCATCAGCCATCAATTACAGTACCCATATGCATTTTGATCATTTTGATAGGATCACAGTGCCAGTTCATACATTATTATTTGAATACTATCATTCTTTTTGACATGATCCCTCTGTGGAACTGAGTAGAGCATGTTTGATTTGGTTATTTGCACTATGCATAGCAGTAACAGCTTTGTTTCACAGCAGTAAATCCTGCCTCATTGCATCTCTGTGGTTATTTTATTGAACAGAAAGAACTTAACTGTACTGGAAAAATTTCACTCAAAAATGAAGTGCTGACTTGAAGTACATGTATCACTGGTGCCTTCAGTCAACACTACAGTTTCTAATGCCAAAACACTGGGGGCCAAAAAATATGAGCCCCATCAAAACTGCTTAAATTTTCTAATTTGATAGAGTAAATGTCTTCCATTACAAATCATATTATTATCATAACAATTTAAGTGAATCTGATTGGCTTTTTTTCCACAGCCACCCACTTAAACCCCACTGTGTACTTATGGGGGCACTTGAAGATGTGTTGTAATATCGCAAGGTGCTATTTTGTATATTTTAAAACTTTTTTAAACATGTCACTCTTTTTTAATTATATGATTTGTAGTAAAATGTCATAAAAAAAATAAAAAATCAGAATATACTTGATTTCTTAGTGCCCTAGTGCTCTCAGACATTTGGCCCCCACTGTATGTTGGTAGATAGATAAAGTAGCCTTTCTTCATGACCTGGTTGCCATATAGATTAAGCTGATAATATGGTTTGCTTCAAACTACTGTTTGTCAAGCAATTTGGTTAATGTGTAAATAAGCTACTAAAATAAAACTTTTCATTTAGTGAGGAATATTCAGAGAAGGCATGTAGGCATCTATGTTCAAATGAGTGCATCAAAATATTGACCACCCTTATGTACGTCACACAGCCACCACATTCGCGCTTAATGGCTACATCCCTCAACCACCAGCCTGACCCAAGACTGCTCCAACAGGCCAGCCAAACAACTGACTGTTCCATCTCAAACCTCATCACTGGTCCTACCTTATGTTCCAATGATGTGTCATTTTCAGCTTTAGTTCCTGTGTAAATAATATGGTGTTTTTCCAGTTTACTTTCGCCCTCTAGTTGAAGGGTAACTTTGGTGAAAGAGAAACCAGATGAAAAGATGTTCCATTCACCCAGGCAATTATGGTATTTTCACCTAGGCAGCCCACTGGCCAGGTAAATATGGATCCTGTTTCTGTGATACATGACTTGCATTTGTTGCTCGCACTGGATGGTGAAAAGGTCTACTATTTAGGTAGTTTAAGTTTTCATTTTTAAATCAAAGTTCCATCCAAGTTTGATTTTTGTGATGACTATAAGTAATAGCAATAATTGGACAGAATAATGTTTCAACCTTGAGAAGTGAGAGTCTTATCCAGATTAGTAGTTCTAAGTATGTTCAATTTTTTATGGGGTACAGCAAGAATATTTTGAATATGGATCATAGTTCAAGTGGACCAACTGTGTGATGTATAAAGGTGAAAGGAAAATAACAGCTCAAAGCTCATTATTTCAACATCAGTTCACATTTGTTTTGGCCTGTCTGTGGACCACATCCTAAGTGTAAGTATGTGTGTGGTCGTGGACGAGGAACTGGAAACTGCACATTTAGTCTGGCTGTAAGTACTGTGGCACAAGTGGAAGAGCCTAAGTCTGCCATTGCAGAATGTTGCTAATGCAATATAAAGACGCTCCTTTGTCACTGGAGGGGATTGTCTTATTTGTAATTTATAGACCCAACCTCAGCGGTATGCTTATAGACATTGTGAGTGTTTCTAGAACTTTTCTAATTATTGTACTGTCTGTACTGAAATACAATGTTGCATTGTGCTACCTCAAAATCAACATCAAACTAGAGAAAAAAAAAACGTAATTACCAAAAATTTGAACATTATGTGATATAGCAACAGACGGCATTACTTTTCTCTTTTAGCTTTTAAGTGATATGTTTGGTCAATGGCAGTTTAAAAATTCACAGCAATTTAGCATAATCCTACATTTACTGAGAAGCACATGCTCCAGGCCATTTATAGAATGAGCAATAAATTAAGTAAAATGAATAGTAGATGATTTGTATGCAAACATCAGTAGTGTTTTGTGTTTAAATTGTCTGAATGAACAATAATTAAATCCATTGTCGTGGCTATTCTATCAGTGTCTGAATTTGCTTTTCTTTTTCATGACCTCATGGCCTTTGCCCACTGAGGAAAAGCTGTTTTTGTATGCAGTGATGTACATTTTTATACAGCTATTTGCTTTAGCAGGACCACTGGGCCATGCACAGCCCCTTGACATATCAGCACTGATTAGCAATAGGCAGTAGAGTCTTTTAATTTCACTTGAAGCAATGCAGATTTGGAGCTTTTTCACTTAAGTATGGTTTGATACAGCATCCACTTCATATAATTTATTGGGGAATACAATTGACCTTGTCCTCTAAAAATTGATTTAGGCCCATTTTCTCTGGATTTTATGGGCTTTAAAAAGTATAAGCATAAACATCATTTAGTAGCAGCACTGTTGAAACAGAATTGCAGCACTTAAAACATTTAAAACAAATATCAGCCATGCTAATTAGATGGCATATATGTAATACAGGGTGAAATATGTTAATAACTCACCAGGGTCCCCATTGTTCCCTTTTCTTCCTCGCTTGCCTGGTGGACCTAGAATAAAAATTAGGGAGTTGTTTTAGCTGCTTGTTATTTATGAATATGCTCAAACACACAGTTCCATGTTCTCAAGACTTTGTGAAATGCATAAAAGATTAAAAAACAACCAAACTGTTTAGGCTGAGGTTTTGTACAAATATTTCCCATGGAAGTTTAGCTCATCTTTAAGCCACCTCAAGGTTCGTTAAAATTGTAAAGTTCAGGGAAAAATGAGAAGACACCAAAGTCGCAGTCTTACAACAGATATGCACTCCATGGTTCCATTTATTGGGTTTCTTCAGTATTTTTATTTTCAGCACGAATGACTTTATTTCTTGTTTGTTTTTAAAACAGTCATTTTTCAGTTTCCTCTTCATGAGCCCTGCATGAGCGGTGCCTATCTGTTTGTGCTCAACCAGAAGAAAGAAGTAATTACATGGCCTGTTAAGTCTAATGTCCTGGAAATGTGGCTGAGAAAAGCATTTGCAAAAAAATCACTAGTTATTGTCAACAGGAGTCCTGCAGAATATTGAGTGGCTTATGCAAACTCCAGTTTCCTGTAGTGTAATGACTGTAGTGTAGTGTTACATGTCATGTAAATGACTGACTATTTGTAGCTATTAATTCAATTCAGTAATTAATTTAATTTTATTCACACAATAGAGCACTACAAAATCTAATTGTAATTAGATTTATTAATAATAAGATTTATATAGATATAAAATGACTTTAATTTAGGAGGTTGCCATATATATTACATATTGTAATTCTGGTTATGGAAATACAAAATAGAGTCATTATGAGCACTTTGTATTTTTGTTTTAGCATTTGTTGACTATTTCTGGAAGCATAGGCTCAGATACACAATTTAACAAATTACTAATAACCTAACACTGGAATTGGTGGAAAAATAATATGCTACCTGAAGTGGCTATAGTATAACTTAATCTAAGTTATATAGCTATATAGTAATGAGGCTACGTGTTGCTTTTGAACTCAATATGTTGAACTATCTATGTTATCAAAAATGTAAGTGGACAGGATAGTGGTAGAATAAGCATTGATGCCACAAATGACCTGGAGATCAATGTTTGTTCTGTACCTCCAGTTTCAGTCAGTCTATTCATTAGCAGTATATAACACCAGTTTAGTATTATATTTAAAAATAGAATTTAATTAGTATTACATTAAAAACTTAAGGTATTTTAAGTCTTGGTGACAATCAAGTATTGAAAGTACATTGTTATGTATATTGGGAACATGCACTATCTATAGGAAAGCATTAGTGGTGTAACGGGCATCGGATAATCCAAGATCCATACGGATCACACCCCACGGTACACGTGTGAATGGCGGATCAGCTGCCAAAAGTTTAACCATAAGGAGCAGGTGTATTTATCGAGCCAATGTAAAGACACACAAAGCCGCTATGTGTCACATGATGGCAGCGTGTTCTAAACAGTTAACAGTCATCATGGCTGCTGGAGGAGAGGAAGAACTTGAAAAGCCTCCCGCATCATTTAAATCACATGTATGGGAGCATATTGCTTTCCCTGTAACATATGATGATGGCAGAGAAACAAACCCATTACAGTATGTATGCACTGTGGCAATAGAAAGCAATATGACCATGGAAATATGTCAAGCATGGCCACATATTTAAAGCGGCATCACCCAGGTGTGCCAGCAATGAAACAAGTAGTCAAGACACGACAACAACTTCTTACCACAGCATTTAAGCAGCCCTGTGGTACTGAATTTGAGTAGCTAAGGCTATTATCAAATTTATCTGGATGTTTATTGCTGCAGGCATAAGGCCATAGTCCATTGTGGAAAACAAAGGAATTAAAAACATGTTGAAAGATCAGTACAAAGATTGTGCCAAATCTTTTTACGAAGAAGAAAATATGAAAATTGTCAACAAATTATTATTACATTATTTGTCGCCCTAAGCACAGACAGCTGGACCTCCAGGGCAATGGATAGCTACATGACTGTGACTGCTTACTATATCACAGCGGAATGGAAAATGAGAAGTCCAGTGCTACAGACATGACCTCTCTATGAGAGTCACGCAAGCATTAATCTGCCGCAGGTACAGACAGGAGCAGTTACAGAATGGAAACTAGAAAGGCCCAAAACAATTATCCCGATCATCACAGATAATGACAAAAAACAAGTTATTACAGTGATAGAAGCTGGACTGGGGCCAGCCTGCTTTGCACATGTAATTAATTTAGCATCCCAGAGGGGTATCTTAGTGCACCAGATGGACCGTCTCCTTAGAAGGATCAGAAAGATGGTTTCTCTTTTCCACCGAAGCAACAGCTGCTCACATGCTTAAAAACAAGCAAGAAATGCTACAACTACCAACCCACAAGCTCATACACGATGTCATAACAAGATGGAACTCCACTTATGACGTGTTGGGGTGCTATATTGAGCAGCAGGCAGAAATATGTTCTGCACTAACATACAAGACATTGAAAAGAAATATCAAAGACACTGTCACATTGTCTGATGATGACATGAAAGTGGTAGAGTACAATTATAGCTCTGAAATATGTAAAAATAAACAATTCATTAGATAATTTATATAAACTGTAGGTCAAGGTACAGAGCCAACAAAATTATGCGAAAATTCTGAAGCATCTCCTCCACAAGAGAAGACGGCCATGGAGGAGCATTTAGGGGAGACATTTGCGTAGAAGGACACAGGGAAGACATTTGCCGACACTATCAGGTGTCATCACTATAATCCTACAAGGCAACATGCTGCATTCAAGTGGATGGTGATCCACTGGCATGGTGGGGAAGCAATGAAAGTAAACATTACCACATTGCCCATTATGGCAAGACTCTACTTTGCTGTCCTTGCCATTGTCCTTGCAAAAAGACGAGAACATCTACATTGTATGGGCAGAGGACAGACCTCTTTGCAGTCACTATGTCCCCTTCTGCAGGAATTTGAAGTTGTAAGCTTGTGTCTGCTTTATTTATTTTTGTATCTTTTTTATTATGTGGTCAAAGTATATTTTTCATTAAATATTTATTTTAAAACTGAAGAATGATGGTTGTGATCATGAATCATATTGCACTTTAATTGAACAATTGCGTATTGACTACTTTATTGTAATTATTATTTTATTTAAACCGTAAACATATTGGATGTTGTTTTCATTTAAGACCATGGGCAAATGTTCTTTGTTAATTGTTAATGCTGATCATTGTTAAGGTTCTAAAGTATTAATAAATGAAAAACAAAGTTAAATGGATCTTTCTTTTTTATGCTGATCTGAAAAATCTGATCCATGACTCAAAAACTGTGAAACGAGCCGACAGTTGTTTAAAATGGCGCTTTTTACTATTTCAGGCAAGGCTTTTTCTTACCAATCTGCCTTAAAGGTGCACCTTTTCTACGACTCATGCAAACACCAACAAATCTTAGCCATAATTGCTTCTTGGTAGTTTCCCTGATCAATATGCCCCTGGTTTTGTCATCCAGTTTGAAGGGATGGTCTAACTTGGGCAAGGTTTTAGTTGTGCCATACACTTTCCACTTGGTAATAATGCTATAAACGGTACTCATAGGGATAGTTAAAGTCTCTGGAAAGTTTTCGTATCCTTCTTCTGACTTGTCCCTTTCCACAACTTCATCCTGGAGCCCTCATGAAAGTATCTGTCCAACCATGGTGAATACTGTGCATTACAAAACACTACTACTAGTAGAATTCTGGATTGTGATTTGTTATGCCTGAGCAAGCTTACAATTGTATAATATATACAGGGAGGGTCAAAAGACACAAGACACCCTTTTGTTTTATAAACAAGAAAACAAGTCTAGAAAATGGTCGTCATCTTGAAATCTCGCACATTGGATCAAGGGCAAATTTTTCCAATGGGAAGGTGGTCATGTAGCATATCAAATTAGACCAGAATTGACTCAGAATCTGATCTGCAATATCTCATGAGGTTAAAAAGTTATCCGCACAGAAAGTTCAAAACTTTTGTTGTTCTTTACAGGTAACTAAAGATGAAATTAACTATTCTGATGTCCGGAGAATGCAGCTGCCGTATCATAATTGCAGACTTCAACAAACGACACCCAGAAAGACAAATTTCATGCAGCACTGTTGCATTCCTCATAGCCAAATTCAACAACAAGCCACATAGTGATCATCTAAAAATTGCTTCTGAAGACACTTCGCAGTCACGTGTCCTGTGTGTGACTCACAACGTATATTTGTATTATTATTACATTTTCTTTGTTTAAGTTGTATGAGTTCTGCCTACCAAAAGAATATGTAATATTGCTTATTTAAGATGTTAATTTGTCAGTCTGTATAATTGTTGTAACACTGTGACTTTTTGCTGTGTCACTTTTTTTAGTTGCCATTCTGTCAGGGCCAGCAGCTGCGAAAGCACTGTTTCCTAAAATGTATAATTTAAATATACTTGCTCATTCAGAGACACTTCGTCTGTTTATTCATGACCTTCTTGATTAATTAATGTGACATGATGAATCGATACTTTGTGTAAACTTTCACTGAAAAGGTAAAATGTGTCTCCTATATTTTTTTTCCCTGAAAATTAGTACACACTTTAACTGTCCACTTACCATTTTAATAGAGATGGCAAACTTATGTGTGTGAGCTAGGTCTTTAGCAGAGGGAGCATTAATCAGGTCTAGATTGTTTACACCTGCATGACACGCCATTTAAGCATGCCAAATGCTAGCACATGCTGCAGTGTGTCTTCTAGAAAGGCACTGTCTGTAATGGTTATCATTTCGGTGTGTGTGTGTGTGTGTGCGTGCGTGCGTGCGTGCGTGCGTGTGTGTGCGCGTGTGCGTGTGTTGTGTTTATGGTAAATAAAGTGCTTACTGTTTTAACACCATTAGGTTTGTACACTACATAATTCATTGAATGCTAAATTGTTACATTTGTTTATTTTCAATTATCTACAAATGCTATGTTGCCACTTGCTAATCACAAAAAGAACATGCTGAGTCCTTAAGGTCTGCCTCACTAACTACAAACTATTTAATTCTCCCAACATTCTTATTCTGAACATCCTATACTGTCCTACACTGCTGTCATACACAATTACTGTTTATTTTTTTGTTATTTGTTTTGCTAAGCAAGAAATTAATTAATAAAAAGCAATTCTTGTTGCCTGGACTCACCCACATTAGAATGGTTTCTAGTTAATCTCAGGCAGCTTTCCTGTCCTACAATTACCTCCAGCTACAGTAATTAATTAACTACAGTAACCATTATGGCTCCGAGTATGTGCGTGTGTGTGTATATGTTTGTGTGTGTGTGTGTGTGTGTGTGTGTGTGTGTGTGTCACAATAGTCTGTTTGAGTGTGTTTTGAGTACCAGATGTCTCTGCAAAGATAGAAAGGTATGGCAGTTTTACACTTGCGGACTATTTAGCTTTTTTTTGCAAAACAAACAGTTTTTTTTATGTCACATACATTTGATGAGAAAATTATTTTAATTTGGTTACTGATTGGTAGGGTTATTTGTAGTTTTTTAAATTAATTAGCTATTGAAACCTTGTTGCTTTGCCATTGTTTCTTGAAGACTTCAGATGTAACAGTCCATGGACACATGGTAATTCTCCTCTCCTCTTGCGTGCACGCATTTGTTAGAAAAGAGAAAATAAAAAACAGGAAGTTTATTAAAGTGAAAATCATAAAAGTGTATCTGCAAAAACTTTAAAAATGGGAGATTTAATAAATTAAAATGAACAATAATTTAAATATTTAATTATCTCATAATTCATAAATTGTGAATCAAGGAAGCCCACTTCAAGATATAGATATATTTTGGTTTATACTTGAAAGAAAACGAGTATTTACTTAATTTTGGAAAAATGCCAAGTACCAGCCTTAGTTTATTCTTATTTTGTTTTAGTGGTCAGTGCAATTTGTAGTTCTACAATTACAGACTGTAGTCCATCTGTTTTTCTACAGACTTTGTTAGACCCCTTTACTTTGGTGCCCGGTAAACCACCATATATCAGTTACTATTTGGGTGTTGGACTGATATGAGCGGTCAGATATTGCAGTGCTGCACCTTATTATCACTGCTTGCCTGAAAATACTCCGCCAGCCAAAGATCTCCAGACACAAGCATCCTGTGAGTACTGCTGAAGGATTAGAGGATGACTAACACAAATTGTGCAGCAACAGTTGATTGACAACTACTGACTGACATTACATCTATGAGGTGGAGCAATAAGGTGTATCTCGCTAATAAAGAGGACAGTGAGTGAGTAGTGTTTTAAAACACCAAAAGCACTGCTGCGTCTGGTCCAGTTGTACCAGATCAACAAATACCAACATAACACCACCACATCAGCATCACTGAAATCAGGGTGAAAGTAGTTTTAAATTCTCGCTGGTACTACCAATACAACTTTCTTTGCTTCATATTATTCAGCACTCCTCGGCTTCATGTCTAACAAAATGCACAACCTCCTGTTCACACTCAAGTTCACAACATATATCATATACACTGCTAACAAAAATTAAGGGATTTATGGTTTTGTTGGAAGGTGAATCTTAGGCCCAGTCTGAAGTTTTCTTCCAGGATATGTCAGTACTTGGCCACATTTATCTTTCCTTTAATTGCAACCAGTCATCCTGTCCCTACAGCTGAAAAAAACCCATAGCATGATGCTTCCACCACCATGTTTCACTGTTGGGATTGTATAAGGCAGGTGAGGAGAAGTGCCTGGTTTTCTTCACACATACTGGTTAGAATTATCGCAGTATTATCTTCATCTATCGAATTATCTTCATCTCATCACACCAGGGAATCTATTTTTTCATGTGTTTTTTGGCAAACTCTATGCAGGCTTTCAGCTTAGTCGGGCCACTCTGCTATTAAAGCCCAGACTGGTGGAGGGTGGCAGTGATACTGATACTTCAATCTCCCTACCGCATCTCTGGAGCTCAGCCACAGTCATCTTTGGGTTCTTCTTTACCTCTCTCACCAAGGTTCCTCTTCCACGACTGCTCAGTTTGGCTAGACGGCCAGGTCTAGGAGGAGTTCTGGTCGTCCCAAACTTGTTCCATTTAAGGATTTAAGGCCACTGTGCTCTTAGGAACCTTGAGTGCTGCAGAATCTTTTTGTAACCTTGGCCAGATCTGTGCCTTCCCACAATTCTGTCTCTGAGCTCCTTGGGCAGTTCCTTCGACCTCATGATTCTCATTTGCATTGACATACACTGTGAGCTGTGAGGTCTTATATAGACAGGTGTGTACCTTTCATAATCGAGTCCAATCAGTTCAATTAAACACAGCTGGACTTTAATGAAGGAGTAGAACCATCTCAAGAAGGATCAGAATAAATAGACAGCTTGTGAGTTACATATGAGTGTCACAGCAATGGGTCTGATTACTTATGACCATGTGATATTTCAGTTTTTCTTTTTCAATAAATTCGTGAAAATGTCTACATGTCTGTTTTTTTCAGTCAAGATGGGATGCTGAGTGTACATGAATGAGAAATAAAATGAACTTTTTTGATTTTAGTAAATGGCTGCAATGAAGCAAAGAGTGAAAAATTAAAAAGGGTCTGAATACTTTCTGAACCCACTGTATTTAACCTTTTTTATGCACTGTTGTTCCTCAAACATGTATGACCCATGAAAGCAGGGAACATGGATAGGAAATGATACAAATTATTCACTGCATTTGTATATGATGTGACAAACATCCATAATTTCCTCAGCCATTTTTTATCAAGGGAAGGTAGGAGAATGCTTGAATGAAATAAGATAAAAATATCTTGTCTATAATGAATCAGGCATTGGCTATAAAAAATAGCTACATAACTGAAGATGACACACACCAACCACTGTGGCAATAATTTAACAGTTTACAGCTGCAGCTGTTATAAACCAACAGTGTTTTGCCAGTGAACCATGAATGTGGAAATAGCATGAAAATGATGGTTATACAAAAAGCATTCCTAATTCCCATCGTTAAGTATGGGCGGGTGTTAACTGATGTAACACCGGGCACTAAGGATACATGGCATATCTTCACAGGATACATTAAGTACCAGGAGATTTTAAATGAAAATTATCTACAGGTTGTTCATGGTTGGATTTCCAGGGGGAAGTGATCCCAATTCCAATTTTCAATTCCCCACGAAAAATGTTTTGATCACAAAATATGAAATGATCACAAAGTAAAGCTTTTGTTGTAATCATCTCACTCCCCTAGCCTAAACCCCACTCAAAGCTGAACAGGAAAGTCCACAGGAGAGAAAACAGGATCCTGGAGAATGTGGAGAGATTTTGCATTGATGAGTGTCTCAAATTCCTTGTTTTTTACTACAGTATCTGACCTCTATCCAAAAAATACAGGACAAGAATATTCTGTTCCTTTGACAAAGGGATGTTAAACAATGCAGTAAAACTATTAGTGTCAAAATGGAGTGTTATTATATGTAACTACAGGGCAAGGACACCCTTTTATTTCAGAAACAAAAGGGAACAGCCTTTTCCACAGCCAGTCCACAACGCAGAATGCAATATACATGTCAACATGCCTATCTATTGTATGAACTAAAGCCTTTGATATTTGAAACCCACTCTGTGTGTCCTGTGCAATATAATTATTCTCCCTACAGAGTCTACTGCGGACTCAGAGAAGATTCACAACTTTCACTTGTTTTATCATATTGTCAGTTTTACTTGACTTATTTACTTATCCACTTTGAGCATGTGACAATAAGTTTATACAAAAATACTTTTCCTCACATTGAAATATGCACTCTGTAAAGCATATTTACATCTTACTGTTCATTTCTTAAATGTATAAATATTCACAGTGAACTAGGTTTCATCAGTTATTATCAATTCTATTATTATCCATCTGACATTAAAGCCACACTGGCACATTTAAAACCAGCATAACATTGTAAGTACCATAGTCCAACTCGTGTTGTTACTGTTACATACAAGAATGTATGTGCCTGACCTTGATAAAAGACTCAGGTGCTAACCTGACATCTGAAATAAAGATGTTCAGATGATCCAGACAAATGGTCAAAGCAGCACTGTGGCACAATTTTCAACACACAGCTTCTGGTGGCTCATTTCCTTATGAAAGAAGAGCTAATAGAATTCCACCGTGAATACTGTTTGTAACCTGAGGACTATGTGTTTGGGTGAAGAGCTGCATATTATTTGTCTACATCCCTGTAGTCAGCTGTGAAGTAGTGCTTAAAGAAGTGAGCGGATGTCCCAACTGAAAACAGTTGCTTAAATACATCTGGGGATTGAATTAAAGTGTCGTTAAGAATGCCCACTGCTGGCAGGTCTGCAGTATTAGGTGGCTGTATGACCGTGGTAACACTATATGTAAGCCATAGCTTAGATGTTCTGTCCCTCTTGGCTGACCTCTTACGTTCTCTTTAACAGCACAAATGTGTATGAAGACATGTTAGGCATGTGTTTAATGCTGGGGGATACTGATAAGGTGAAGGACATGGTGTCATGCACTCTGTGACATCCTAATATGTACAGAATTATATCTGTGGACAGACCATGCCCCATACACTAAAGTAACTGGCCAACAAAGTTTAAAAAAGTTTGATCATGTGTGAGTAATATGTATAGTTTAAAGGTTAAAAATTCTTAATAAATGAAAATGAAAAAAATGTCAATAGGTAATGGTAATCATGATTTGATACAAAAGCAGTATCTACTAGAGGCAAACATTTTGACTCATGAAAACATGCAGAGGATCAGTTGTTAAGGTTGTTAACAAATGTGTAAGAAAATTATTTTTACAAAGATTTTGCATATTTCCGATTTTCTACAGTGCATGATGTCATTAACTATTCAAGGTTTTTATGCTTTTATGACACACTCAATGACATGTTACCCAGCTGAGAGACATCGGAGTGTGAGAAGCATAATTTTCGTTTTGACAAAAATCCTGCCATCCAGACCATTCTGCCGTAGATGTTAGGAGGTGTTGGGAACCTCATGGCACATAAGCCCTGGATGGCCTGGATCATTTGATCTACGTTCATGCATGAGCAGCTCTCCAAATTTTGTTGTCCATCATGTAGACACAGGTGGAACTTCTTCACTACTATTAGGTGTCCTGCCATTGACAGCAGGTCACTGTCGCCTTCATTTGCAGTAGTGTCCAGAAACCTGGACTGCTACGGACTGAAACCATATCATCTTTAGCAAAAATTCAGGTTTTGTTTGGTTTGATATTTGCAGCAAATATAATGGATGAAAAGCTGTCTGCTTAAGTAATACTTATTAATGGCAGGTGATACAAAATAATTGTGAAGCAAATTATCGGTACACATACCCTTTCCCTTCACATGCACATAAATCAATAAGTAAATCAATACCACTTTAAACATCACCAAATACTTCATCACTAAGCGCTTCATATGGCAGACATAATTGTTGTTTCAGTATTAAATAAGTACACAGTCTGTGTAACCAGTCAGGAGAAAATGCCCAGCTCAATCCTTCAACTTTAAGAGAATATGGTGACCAGTAAATGATCTGCTTAAATAACATGTCACCAAATCTGCTGACCTATTACTATTAGCACATTACTTAATTATACTTGATCATTTATTCAGTATTGTGTGAACTACACACAACCCTTCTCCCTTGTTCTCAGAAATGCATGACATGTGGAAGAATATATGGTTAGAAATTTTTTTTTTGCCAGTGCTGACATGTCTGTGGGTTTCCTGTAGAATAAAGTTCATAAAAAAATCTAATTATTGACACCAGTGACTGTGGCTGGGAAAACACATGTTGCTGTTTGATTTGAAGATGTTATACATTTTGTTTATTTATATAGACCAATATCATTAATAAATAAATATCTTTAACTTTATTTATAGGAAATTAAAACAGCCCAGACTTAGGCAACTAAGAATGTTTCATAAAACGAATTAACAATAGCTTTATATCTGATCACAACCAAAGTGTGAGAAATCCCGTTCCTGACTCTCTCCCGCTCTCACGCTCCCTCAGCCCTGCTTTCTAATCAGCGTGAGTTTTCCTCTTCACCAGGTGCGGCTCATTACTTCCGGGCTCTTTCGCACTCTTTATAAGGCTTCCCGTTTCACTGATCGAGTGCAAAGTATTGTTTTGCTGTCTGGCTTCATACCGAGCATTTATCTCTGTGATACAGCTCCTCTACCTTTTTCCCGTTTCTAGTATATTTACTAGTGTTGATTCTCCGTCGGGTGAGTGTGTGCACGTTTGTATATCAGTGTGTATAGTAGTTACAGCGTGCATCCTTGTGTTCCTCCTCTCACCCTCTACCCCTCTCCCCCTCCTTCCCTTTTCCCCTTAACTTTAGCTCTCTGTGTATGCGTGTGTGTGTGTGTGATTCGTCCGCGTCCCCTTATTGTTGCTCCAGGTTTTTGTTTGTCTGAAGCCCTAGATCTCGCACTCCTTTCCCTTTTACCCTATCGCTGAGCGTGCGGAGCATTTATGGTTATTGTCTGTTTTCCCGGGTGGTTGGTTTTCGGTTGGCTGGGGTGGAGTTAGGTCCCGCCCTAGCTCGCCCCACCGGCGCGGCTCTGCCCGGGTTCGTGTTGTTAGTCCCACTCACTAACTTTTCCGTTCCTGTTACTAACCTCTTCTGTCCGGGTGGACTAACGGTCTCTCTCTTTCTGTCTACTAACCCTCTCTGTCTCCTGACCCCTCACTCTGCCTCATTCGCTCTCTCTCTCTCTGGGTGCTCTCGGTCCCGTCCGATCATCGCCTCGTTTAGTTCACCTACCCTCTGTCTGCTCCTGCTCTATTTAGTGTCTCCCGTTTCCCTGTTTTCTCATCGCTGTCGTAGTGTTTGTTATTTTGTTCCAGTTACTGCCCAGCTATAGTTTAGCCCTCATCTCTACTTCTTTAGTCATTAGCTTAGCATTTTCCTCTCCAGTGTTTCCCTGCCTATCTGAACCTCTGTTATATTGTTTTGTTTGTTTGCTCGGGTTGTGC
>JAVSBV010111853.1:0-36495 GCA_033117975.1 Parotocinclus spilosoma
ACACACACACACACACACACACACCTTGCCCCTCTGAATCCTACTCTGGCACAATATTACACCCCTCGATGTATCTAGATAACCATCTATTTTAATATAACCTTTTGTTGAGCTTGAAGAAAATTGCACTTTCACCAACCACCGTTGTTTTGGTGATTAGTTACAGTGACAAGAAGATAAATCCATGTCCAGACTTTACTCAATCAGAAATTGTGTCTGTGAAGCATTTGACCAAAAACTGCAAGCAAGGCAAAGACTAAAACTTCCCCATGGTGGTAGGCAAGTGTATTAGACCACTATGCCACCTGATAAGGTTACTAAGGTTACTATTATGACTGCATGTGAAAAGAGAATTTATACCGCCACACATATTTTAATGACTTATTCACAAAGTGGTCAGTTTTGGTACAGCGGTTAAGGTATTGGACAATGGTCAATATTATCCAGGGTTTAGGTTCCAGCACTGCTAAACAACCACGATTGGACAATGAACATACAGTCCACAATTGCTGCTGAGTTTTTAAGAGGAGGATATGTCAGCCAATTTCTGAGCCCCTGCATGCTATGCGTTCCCAAAAAAAACTTCTATGTAATGTAGTGCACATACACATTCACACATGACAGTCACATATAAATTTAGTCGGAATGAAATTGTGTAGCTTTTTATTACAAACTCTAGGATAGTAAAAGGAGGTCAGATAATATTTTAAATTGTGAATTTCACTTCTGACTTTCAGAATCTAAAGAGAGCTGGACTAAAATGTTTATCAAAACTGATCTCACAAGGAGGGTTTCAAAGGAAACACTTCACCTTTCTACCATCTTTTTTCAAAGCAGCTCTTGGAGTTCAATTAACGTACTATTTAAGGTATTCTCCATCAAAAACATTGTGTACTCTGGTCATAAGGTGATTACATGATTACAATGAAATGACAACAATTTGAATGTAATAAATGTTAACTGCTCCATTTTTCTCCAACTTACCTCAATGGACCAACACTGAAGACCAGGAAAACCAGGACGACCATAAGACACACGGCACGTCTCTTTGGAGCGGTAGCTTTTAGAATTGTATTCTAAGAAAAGACATGGAGAGAAACACTTTAATTTAGTAAGAGATCCAACACTGACTAAGTACATAATTTTGCAATTCATAAAGCTATAATAATATAAAATCACCACAATAATATTTTAATATCCAAGCCAATTTCTGTAATATCTGTAAAAATTACTTTTAAATGTATTTTCCACATTTTTCTGAGATTCCAAAAACTATGCAGTCAGAGAGGAATGTATTTATTTAGATTACAGACACATCTCAGCACACATAGCAAGAACTTTTAGGGCAACCTTCACACTTGACATACAGAGTTTTACCAAAATATTCAAGCATTTTTTGCTTTGAATTTCTAGACCCGTTTTATTTTAATACAAAGGAAGTGTTTCTAATTCAGTCTTAAGAAATCCAATTGTAAAGTCCACAGAGTTTGACAATATTATCACACACTGTTCCACAATGTTAATACACCTGATCCAACTCATTAGCTAAGGACTGAACAATTTGAGCTCCTCCAGATGTGCAAAAGCAGAGACAACACTGGTGTGCCTTACAGTTCATCCTAGATGCAATAATAATATAATAGTACAAGACTTACCTCAGTCATCAGGCCCTCCAGCTGTCTCTTCAGTGTCCCATTTTCATTTTTTAACTTCTCATTCTCAGACAAAGCAAGCTTCAGACGAGCCTCTAGTGTCAGCAAGTATTCTTTCTTCTTCTTCCGCGACAGAGATGCAGATTCCCTATTCTTAATCATCCGCTGCTGCCGCCTTGCCACACTTGACTGGATGGAACAGAGAAATTAAATAGGATAACTTAAAAAGTGTGTTTTTAAAAATAGGTTAAATCCTCTTGGTTAGCTGGTTTTGGACATCATACATATTAAAATAAAAGTAATGGAATATATTTTCTCTTAATAAATGAAGTCAATATTTTAAATTCTTTTCAAGATCAAATTGCATATACAGTGTTCCCTTGCCACTTCGCGAAAAAAAAAAAAAACTTTATAAAATATATTAAAAATATTAATTCTAACAATAAAGGAATGCTTTAAATCATAAAATATTAGTAATGCTTGTTGAAAAGATAGATGCAACCGTTAATTTCAAATCTAATCCAAGGTAAGAACAATAGTGAATGTGTAAAAGGTGCCAATGCTACCCTTATTTTATATACTTAGAAACATTATAAAAATGTGTGAGCATGATTCATGTAATTAATGTTCATGGAGTAAATTAGGTTCTGTGAATATGCAGATGATTATGGTTTCTGTATTGTATTAATGATCTGTCATCTCCAGTATTACTGGTACCCCTGCCAAGAATGTGTAAAGATGTCTTGTCGGTGAATATTTATTTATTTGGCTTCTTTAACGTCACTTATCGGCATCAGTGGCCATCCAGCGACACGCACAAGGTTAGATCCATACACAAGTTCATGCCAAGACCAGTCAAACATGCTGTTGGTGGATAATGAGCATAAACTCGCACTGAACACAGAAATGCAGCTGCATGTTAATTTAAGTTAATTTAAGCAAAACCATTCAAGTACTAAAGAACATTTAGCGGTTGGGAACATATTTAGTTAATTTGTTTGTATAATTATTTTTTCGTTCCACTGTTTTGTCATTTTTTTGTCTGATCCAAAAGTCTTTATGCTGCTTTTATCTTACTGTAAAGATTTCAGCAGTCATTAGAAAAATCTAGATGTTTGTGGCTGTACGGCTCTGGTATTTTACTACAGATTTGGGAAATCCTTGACCACAAAATACTACAACCAATAGGAGAATTATACTTAGAAACAGACTGAAACTAAATAAATGAAATGAAAATATAGAAAAAAAATTATATATATTACTAAGTTGATGAGATTAGTAAGAAAAGGTGTACAAAGGTTTTAGAAGGATTTGATGATCGTGTACAACAAAAATGTACTAAAAATGTATAAAGGGGAAAAAGTTTCATATTTGAAATTGGTTGAATTCATAAACATTGAGTGATGAAAAATTTTAGAAAAGTGAATAAGAGTTTACTTAATTATCTAAAGTGACCATTTTAATAAAACTTCTGAATAACTTTTTTTTAATATTATGATGGTAATATATTATTTCCAGGAGAGTTTATCATCAATGGATATACCAAGCAATTTGTTACAGTCGACCTAATACAGTGGGGAAATAAGTATTTGATACACTGCCGATTTTGCAAGTTTTCCCATTAACAAAGAATATAGAGGTCTATATATTTTTTTTTTTTTAATCGGAGATACACTTCAACAGAATCTAGAAAAAAATCCAGAAAAATCACATCGATTTTTACATAATTAATTTGCATTTCGTTGCATAACATAAGTATTTGATCACCTACAAAAAAGGAAGAATTCTGGCTAATACAGACCTGTTACTTTTTTCTTTAAGAAGCCCTCCGATTCTGCAACTCATTACCTTTATAAAAGACACCTGTCCACAGACTCAATCACAGTCTAAAAACTCTCCACAATGCTCAAGACCAAAAAGCTGTTTAAGGACAACAGGGACAGAATTGTAAATCTGCACAAGGTTGGGATGGGCTAAAGGACAATAGGCAAGCAGCTGAAAAGTTGACAACTGTTGGGGCAATTATTATAAAATGGAAGAAACAAGATGACTGTCAATGTTCCGCAGTCTGGGAATTCATGTAAGATCTCACCTCGTGGGATAAGGCTGTTTCTGAGAAAGGGCAGGAATCGGCCCAGAACTACATGGGAGGACCTGGTCAAGAACCTGAAGAGAGCTGGGATCACAGTCTCAAAGATGACGTTAGTAACACACTATACCATCATGGGTTAAAATCTCACATCAGCAAATGTCCAGGCCCATTTGAAGTTCAACGACCATCTGGATTATCCAGAGGAGGAATAGAAAAAGGTCATGTGGTCAGAAGAGACCAAACAAGAGCTTACTGGTATGAACTCCATTCACTGTAATTAAAGGAAGAGGAAAGATGAGAAGACCGTCCCAACCGTGAAGCATGTGGGTGGAAACATCATACTTTGTCTGTGCTTTTTGGCAAAGGGGACAGGACAACTGCACTGTATTGAAGGGAGGACGGATGGGGTCACGTATCGCAAGATTTTGGCCAACAACCTCCTTCCTCCTTAGTAAAAGCATTAAAGATGGATCATGGCTGGGTCTTCCAGCATGACAATGACACAAAACACGCAGGCAGGGCAAGTAAGGAATGGCTCCGTAAAAAGCATTCCAAGGTCATGGAGTGGCCAAGCCAGTCAGAAAATGTTTGTAAGTCGCTGAAACTCATTATTGCTCAGGGACAACCCCAAAACCTAAATGATCTGGAGACAATCTGTATGGATGAGTGAGACAAAATCTATGCTGCAGTGTCTGCAAACTTGGTCTAGAACTACAGGAAACAGCTGACCTCTGTAACTGTAAACAAAGGTAAGTTATGTTTTTCTATTTTATCCATTTTTATTAAATCATTTAATTTAATAAAATTCTAATTAATTATTTTTAAATTACATAACGTAATTTTCTGGACGTTTTTGTTTTTTAGAGATTCTGTCTCACAGTTGAAGTTTACCTATTATAAAAAATAGACACCTCTCCATTCTTTGTAAGTGGTAAAACTTGCAGTGTTTCAAATACTTATTTTCCTAAGAGTATGTGACTACACAAATGAATATTTACGGTTTAAAATCCTGTATGAACTACTTTTTATGTTAATGGATAGTTCACTAGCTTCCGTTATGAACCAGTAATTGTGAATTTATTGAACAAATTAATTTATGCCCGTCTTTAACAAACCAAAAATAATACCAAATATCTTAGTTTAATTAGCAAACAGATTAAACTAATCTACAAACGAATAATTAATAATTAATACTAATAACAACTAATAAGGTTAAACTTATTAACATTTATTACAGCCAATAAGGGTCCCACCATTGACCTCTGAAAAATTCCAGACTATATATTTGCATGCATTTGCAAGACCTACACCATGTAACGATTTTTGAAGCAGGATACTGACTGATTGTGTCAAATGCTTTGAATAGGTAAGTAAAATGTATTTAATGATTATTTAATTGTGTCAAACGCACTAGGAATTTGCTCAGTTAGCTGTACCAGAGATGTAGGAGCAAGATGTGAAGGAAATGGAGAAAACCATAATGATGACAATAAATGAGTCAGCATTAATTAAGATGATAGATCATTTGGTCCTAATTATGTTTTCACAGACTTTGTAAATGCATGGAGAAATAGATATAGGTCTATACTTAAATTATATTGTTAAAATAATGGTGTAACTTTTGCCTATTTCAGTTCATCAGGAAATAAGCCAGAATGGAAGGATTGTTAATTAGGTGAAGTAACGCTTTTGATACTGATGGGAAACTTAAATTAATAACACAGGTAGGAAATCAACCAGATTTTCAAAATCAACCATAGTCCTTAATGGGATGCGTATGTAACCACTTTCCTCACTGTGTAAATGGGCAAACGTTTGTGGTTGTGATAGAGCCAAAGCCTTGGGTGTTCTGGTTTACATGTACTCACCATTTAATGACCATCATCTACAGTCATAATAAATTAGAATAGGAAGTAAAACAAATCTGTCTTTTAGCCCTGGGTGTTGCTGTCATAAATAGCCAAACAAAGATGCACAAGCAGAGGCAGAAGTTTGAGAGCAGTAGTTTATATTATGTATAACTAACTACCTTAATTAGGTAATGTGTTTAGAGACTTCTTAATGCAAGGTCCTTCTGTTTGTCTGGATGACTTTCCACTGCTTATTAGTAACAAGCTGCAAATGGCATATTCTGTGGGGTTTTAGTGGACAACAAGAAAGAAAGCAACCATATTTTCGATCTAAGACCATGTTTGTGTGGTGGCAGACATAAACAATGACATCTCACATGCGTAACAGTTTTTAATGTCCCTCAGAAACAAAGTGGGATCTAACAGGCCTCATAAAAGCTTTATTCACATAATAGTCTGTGTACTCATCACGCAGTCCCAGACACAGAGGCTCTCTGAGAAACATGGAAAAACAAGTTCAACTCAGGAGATTGTCAATATATTTGCGGCAATGCATGAGTGCAATGGAAGGAAGATCAGTGTAACACATGGGAAAGTCTGCAAGTCCAATGAGAATATCTAGTTTACATAAAGTTATTTTTTTTATTCTGGCTTATGCAAACAGTACTGCACAATAACACAGAATAGAAAAGCCACACCAGACTTTCACAATGTAAATGACCTACCACAACAACAGACAACTAATTATAAATGAGATATTGAGAAAAATACAATGTTTGTGTGCATGAGAAAGTGAATGTGTAAAGAAAATCAAGTGACAGCACAGGCCTTATTTTAGCTCACAACCCAACCTCTTGACAAAGATTGCCCTTCAAAACTAAGCCATTTGGATCCCCACTTGGCCTGTTAGCAGGGCATATCCTCAGAGAGGGTGATGGAAAATGATCCAAAGTCTGAGAGCGGTGCCACAGACAGGGCCTGGGAACAATACCAGGGGTCTTAGTAGCCATGTGTAAAGAGAGGAATGGAATGAATGGAATATGGAGCAGGGGGGAGGTGGGTATGCAGTAATGTGAGGTGAAATTTGGACAACGAATATCCAGGCTAAAACCAAAATGTTACTTCAAATTTTCTAATCTTGAAAACAATAAACTTTTATTATTAAACAGTATTTATTAAAATAATTATGATGCTTAATAGAATTTAATAACCAGATCAGCTTAAAATCAGCATTAAACCTCTTTTTTAATTTATAGCCTTTATTAATACATACAGGTTGCTTGAAAATTTGGGAACCCTTTAAAATTAACTGTATTTCTGCATAAACAAACTGCCTAAAACATCCCCAGGCTTTCAAAAAAGCATAAAAATAGTTATAGACCCAAGTTAAACAAGTGGAATAAAAAAAAAAGAGAGATTTATTCATTCATAAACCTTTCAAATGTTTAATATCTGTGACTGGCATAAATTACTTTTCCATAACATTACATTGGCTTCTAAAATTAGAACACACCACATGTCCCATGTTCAATAGAAAGTTCTATCATCTGGATCTTCTGAAGACCATGGAAAGACAAAAACGATGGTCTTTCTTTTCTTTGTTTTGTGTATTTGATGGAACTGTAACTACCATTCTTCGTAGGTGGGAAAAATTGCAAAATCGGTATCTTCTCAGTTATAGTCATTTTTTGTCATTTTTATCATAGGTACACTTCAACTGGGAGAGACAGAATCTAAAGAAAATCCAGATTAAATTGTATGATTTTTAAATAATTTATTTGCATTTTATTGCATGAAATAAAGTATTTGATACAATAGAAAAACATAGCTAAATATTTGGTACATGTACCTTTGTTGGCCATTTGTTTTGGGTCACTGTTCTGCTGGAAGATCTGTTGTTGAACTTCAAACAGGCCTGGACATTTGCTGGGGTGAGCAGGGTGACCTTGCGTGCCCTGCAGGATTTTAATCCAAGGTTTTTTTGGGGTTTTTTTCAGATATAAATGGAAATGTACCAAATTTATATTATCAGAATTTTTTAATTGGAGGTCCAAAGTAGAAAAACATTGTTTTTTAGCTTACATGTTGTCATTTTAAAGAAGAAACAAAAAAAATGGCATGTGCATTAATCCTTAATATTTGGTTGCACACCCTTTGGCAGTGATGACAGCCTCCAAACGTTTCTTGTAGCCATCTATAAGCTTCTTGCACTTCTCAGCTGGTATTTTCTTCCACTTTTCCTTTGCAGTTTGTTCGAGCTCTTGAATGTTTGCAATGTTCTTTTTCCCAATGGCAGATTTCAGCTCACCACACAGATTTTCAATGGGATTAAGATTAAAAACAAGATTAAAACAGTCCATTTCTTCCCTGTCAACCATTCCTGTGTGCTTTTGAATGTGTGCTTTGGGTCTTTGTCTTGCTGGAGGACCCATGATCTTCGACTCAAACCAAGTTGTTTTCTTACACTGGGTAGGACATTTTACTCTAAAATCTGTTGGTAATTTTCTGATTTCATGATTCCTGTGATACGGACGAGGCCCCCCCCGTACCAGACAGAGCAAAACAGCCCCACAGCATTATGGTATCCTCCACCATGCTTAACTGTAGATAGGTTGTTTTTTTCCCCCAATTGATTCTCATTTGTGATTTAGCACAGGTGAGTCAAAATGTGTTTTCATATTGATTTACTGTAAAGGATGCTAATACCAGTGCCACATCAAGCTTTAGGTTTTTCAATTTTTTCTCTCTCGTTGTTTTTAGTTTTAAATGTTGTTATCATTTGCACTTTTTTTTAATCAAACACGAGTTTTCTATAGAAAAAAGCTGTTACACTTTTAATTTTTTTACACAATTAATTTTTCCATGGGTGCCAAGAATGGTGAGCAGGACTGTGTTTGTGTATACACAAATACACACACACACACAAAAACTCGTATTAAGTTTAGTTCACTTCAGGATCTTGAGCCTTTAATGGGGAAAAAATGTTTCCTATATTAGTTAACCATATATATTTAGAATAACCTGACTTCAAGTCTTCAATTATTTTCACTAGCTTTTTTTTCCTGGAAGCAGAAAGTTTTGTACTGGATAGTCGCTTAGTGGGTAACTTCCAATACAGCATCTGAGATAAAGTATTTGCAACAGTGCACTGTACAACACTCACATAGCACACTGATTAGCACAATGATTTGACCTGATTTACAAGCATCGGCGGGTTTAAGATTTCTGTATCCCTTGAGTATGGTTTCTTGGTTTTCCCTGGCAAACCTCAGATCTGGGAAGTATTGCTTTCTGGCAACAACAAAGACTGGATGTTACAACCTAAACTATTTAACTGAAGGGGTGTTGCACTTAGTTAGCCACACAATTACAGACCTGTATTCTGAACTGCAATTGAAAAACAATCTTTATAAAAAACACATGAGGATCAAACATCTCAGAGACCATGCATCTTTGATTGACAAAACTTGTATGTAAGTCTAGCCTAACCAGAAATACCTCAGACATGGCAAAGTTGTGCATAAACACATAACAAATCAGATAATAATTGTCTGGAAAATCACAACTGACTTATCTGTTATTAGTGCTTACATTGGTAAAGAATACTGTCAGCTGTGAAAGACTCAAAGCTCTGAGATTGAAAAGTCGAAAGAGAAAACCGAACTAAGCAAAAATAGGTATGTACATTTTCTAACACCCACAGGGATAAAATGACATTTTTTCCCTCTCTGTTGCTGTAACACTGAGCTGCTGCAAGCACTGTGTGTGTGTGTGTGTGTGTGTGTGTGTGTGTGTTGGCATTGCTGGGGCATTTGGCAGCCTTTCTGAGGTGTTGAAGGTACAGAGATGTGGGTGGTCCTTATATGATGGCGGTTGTGTGAAACGACTGAGGAGCAGAAATGTTTCGTTTCAAAGGCTTTTCGTCTACTCTCACCGACCACCTACCGTCAGCCGTCCTCTCCTCTCCAAACTTCATTAACGCATGTTCAATCTGTTCTTTACTCCATCCAAACAAACATGCCCATATCCTCTATCCCTCCCACAAGGTCAAGTTTGAGCACCAACCCCATTCAGTTTGTTTACTGCACTCGCACCATCCCCATTCCCATTCCCACTCCCACTCCCACTCCCTTACACTCACACTGCCTTTAAAGGTTCGGGGCCCGAGCATGCTTAAATCTTTGAGATCCAATGGTGGAGGAGACGCGCTTGCAAAGTAAAATCAACTTCACAGTCGTACGTACTTTGCTGTTTGTTGGAGTCATTTTGGACACGCCACCCTCTCATACGTCTTGTGAGAGGTTAATCAATTAGGGAACTCACTAGGGTCGAAATAAACATCCCATGTGGTTAACAGCCTTTATGTTTAGCAAGTTATTTTTTGATTAATAGTGTTTTAATAGTGATTAATAGTGATTAATAATAAAACATGGTTCACTTAACGTTCCTGCCATTGTAAAAGTTTCTGAGAAATACGACACCAAAAAAAAACTTTTCTAGTCAAAGAATAAACCCAAGGATGTGCAAAGTAGCAGCAACGTAACTCAACTGAACCAAACGGGGAATTCGGTATCTCCAGCCAAAATTTGAATTTGGCAAACAATGGCAAATGACTGTGGCAAACATTCTAGAACTGTAAACATTTTTTGAAGGGTGAGCAGATGTGTAATGATTCAAAAACATTCATTTTGAAACAGTTACATACCATGAAATCAGCTAATTAGCAAGCTCAACTAACTTGCTGAGACTAATTCTAATCACTCAACGAACTGGCAGGTTAATGAGCCAATAGCAATTAAGTTTGGACTTAATTAGTACAACTGGAAACCTTTTTTTCTGACGTTAAGCAGCAACACTCCTAATCTTTTGAGGATTGCCTTCCAAGGTCACTATTGCGCCTTTTTTACTCCAGTTTTTAGTGTTTAAACGATCCCCGTTAGTGCAAGAAACACGTGTGATGAGGTCACTGACTAGTCAAACAGCAAATTAGTTGCCAACTAATAACTTAGCAGTTAATAACTAGTTGCAAAGTCTACTAATTGTTGCACCCCCTAGAGATCACACTACGCAAACTAACCAGATTTTGGGACTCAAACATGCTCAGGTACAGTACAGATTGCCTAATGTGAGTACACACAGACTACAACTGTGAAAACCACAAAGGACAACAACAGGACGAGTGTTGGAACAGCATCTGACCACCTCGAAACAGTTAAGAGCTCACAAACAATATTTGTATAGCACTTTTTAGAGCGGCCTGTCCCAAAGCAGCTTTACAAAAACCTAGCCAAGACACCAAACGAGCAAGCCAGAGAAGACAGTGGTAAGGAAAGTCTCAGAGAACTAGTCGAGGACTGCAGCTCAAATGTGGAAGTCACCCTCAACTGGGTGAGGCCCGGATACAAAGATAAATTAATAAATAAAAGTAATTAAATTCTGTGTGACGTGAGCATCCTGTTAGCTGAACTTTAAGTGAAGTTGTCAGGTTTATTTCCTGAACCTGGATTAGACCGGAGTCGAACGAAGCCTGCAGCGCTAAATGCATCCTGAATGAACAACAAAGCTTGAAGAAAAGAAAAAGAAGTCCTCTGGTGCACCTCAAATATGAGTGTGACTTCAGAGGGGTAAGGAAAGGAGCCGGATTAGAAGTGCTGTGAGGAAACCACACAAAAGCTCCCCCTGAGAGACTGGAAGAGATTAAAGAACACTAAGGAGAAAGCATTCATACTCGCGCACACGCGGAGAAAGAACGTGCCACTTCTAAAAGGACATGTCCCGCTGCCCCTTGACTGCTCAGATGCAGCAGGCTTAGACGAGACCTGGCCTGGTAGAGAGACCAGAGCTTTGAGATTAATAGGTAAGGGGGAAATCGGTCAGCTTGTGAAAGATCTAATCAGGGGAGTTTAGTCATTATTTTCAGAATGCTCAAAGCTAAGCAATTCATCTCTTAGTAACTGATATATGGACCCATTTAGGAGACTATCCACAGCTCCTGTGGTTCCACGGTGGAGCTACAGACTGCAGGACCAGGATAGATCTACCATATTTCTAGATTAAAGAATATTTTCCATTGACATGATGCCAATGAATTATTATTCAAACATCCCCAAAACTGATTGCATCTCCATATATAAAGTTCAAGCCTCTAGAAAATACTGATATAGATTTTGTCATTTTATTAATGTTTCCCAGCTGGACTCACATTACACCCCTGGGCAAATTATAAACTTTAACCAAACATAACTGAACAAAAATCTGTTTTTCGATACTGAGAAATACAACACCAACAAAACTTTTCTAGTTGAAGAATAAATCCAAGGATGTGCAAAGAAGCAGCAACAAAACTCAACTGAACTAAACAGGGAATTCGGGAGTTCAGGGAGTTCGAATTTGGCAATGATGGCCAATGGCTGTGGCAAATGTTCTCTATGAACTGTAAACATCATTTTTGTGAGACCAAATGTGAAAAGATTTGTTGCAAATAGTGGTTACTTCCATCCAATGTAAAATGTTAAATACCATGGCATCAGCTAACTAGCAAGGACAACTAACTTGCTGAAACATTCTAATCATTTAATGAAGTGACAGGTTAATGCGCCAATATCAACTATGTTTGGACTTATAGTACAACTGGAAATCCCCCCCCCCCGCAAAGTTAAGCAGAAACACTCACACTCTTGAGAAAAACAAACATTTTTCAGTGCATTACTAATCAATACACCAGACGGCCATTTTATTAGATACACCTTGCTAATAGGACATTTTGGCGTCACAGTTTCGACTGCAAGTCCATGGCGTGACTCTCGTCAACAACACTCAGGTACGCTGTGGTGTTTAAACTATGCTCAGTTGGTACTGAGGAGCCCAAAGAGTGCCAGGAATATAGCCCCCATATCATTACACCACCAGAAGTAGCCTGAACTGTTAACACGGGATGGATGGATGTACGCTTGCATGTTTATGGCCAATTCGGAATGCCTGAACGACAGTCGTTTGGAAAACCATCGTGTGGTCTGCTCAATGGGAGATCCACAGTGAAACCCAGTGTGGTCCTTCTAATGCTGAAGCCCTTCAGCTTAAAGGTTCAATGTCTAGTGCGTGCAGAGAGGCTCTTCTGCATATCCCAGTTGTAATGAGT
The DNA here is from genome assembly GCA_033117975.1 of Parotocinclus spilosoma. Lineage (NCBI taxonomy): Eukaryota > Metazoa > Chordata > Actinopteri > Siluriformes > Loricariidae > Parotocinclus > Parotocinclus spilosoma. The sequence continues at coordinate 12,733 of JAVSBV010111853.1, forward strand.
GTATTTAAGTTACCGTTGCCTTTCTATAAGCTTGAACCAAGCAGTTGAACAGGTGTACCTAATAAAGTGGACGGTGAGCTTGTATGTCTGCCCATCAGGGTTTACGTTTACCAAAAAAAAAATTTTTACGTTTAAAAAGTTCCTTCACAGGTCAGTAAGTACTGTATGCACACACAGAGACACACAAAATTGTAGTCATTTTGACACAAAGGTTCTCCCAATCGGACAATGAAACTAACGCATACATATCACAACCAACCATATTTATATAAAGTCAGCGTCAGAGTGGTTTCATCCAAATCTGCCTGCTCTGGGTCTTCCAGTTGCATTCGGCATCCATGGGATAAACAAAGGGTTATGGGAACGCTTCTGCTTCTACTACTGAACACACATGGGACAGACATTTAGAGCACCCGAGACAGTCGCTTCAGAAATGCCTGTGAAACACCTGCGTGCCTCAGCCCCACGTGTCTACAGGCAGCCGCCCAAACAGGGACCACACCTATGGCAGTGTTGTTTATTGCAGCACAGGTAGGTTATAACCATGGAATTAACATGGACACATCGTTTTATCATGCGGAAATAAACAAAGATAAATAAGTACAAAATACAGATATACATTTGGTTTTAATCGTTTTATCATGCGGAAATAAACAAAGATAAATAAAGTATAAAATACAGATATACATTTGGTTTTTAATCTTAATATGAAATAATTCTTTCAACGTGTTCTTTCATATTGCTGACATCACGGCACTTTTCATACGTTTTTGTCAGGTACGGTCTGGGGAAATAGGGAATCAAGATCCTCAGCCAGGAGGAGGTACTGATGGCAAAGCAAACAAGTTAAGAGTCATTAAGTAAGGCATGGTAGCTATTGGAATAATATTCGACAGATGAAGTGTCAGAGGTCTAGATATGCTGGTAAAAGCAGCATTTGGTCCGAGGTTCAGCAACGCATTGTTCCATGTAAATAGACCAACGCCAGGACACGCTCATGTGAACAACGCCGTTACTATTACGGTTTTCTACCAGACGGCTTAGCAGGTACGCAAAACAGAGCATTACAGTAATGGATGCAGAGCGGCTGTCTCATTGTGGTTTTCACAACCAAACAGTTGTGCAATGGATCATCCTGTGATCGTGTAGGAAAAATTTTCCACCGCAATCACAAACATGGACCTGGTATTTGATAGAGAATTAGGCAAGTTAAAATAAGCAACGCTGGCGAAGTCGCCGCAAATGGAAATGCCTACGCTCTGCATTGTTTAAAAAAAAAAAAAAAAAAAAGGTGCTGGAACGGTTGAATACGTTCGCCCGGTGCCAAAGCAAAAACAAGCACGGAACTAGCTGAACCAGTTCAGCTTGTTTCGGCAGAACAGGGTTTTACTGTTCCTAGTTTGTATGCTCGAGCTGTTTCCGTTTCAGCGAGTGACTCTCAGAATTTATAGGAACTAGATAGAGATCATTTTCAATCGTCTGACCTAGATCGAAGACGAACAGGTCTGGTGCCTGGTTCAGCATTTCCTCTATTTAAACTTTATTCAACAAAATGATTGCAGATTAAAAGCTTGATCAAGCATGTAACACATGAAACTCCATACTGTCTATCAAATGTCCTGTTGTGCAAAGTAATACTATGTTGGACCCACTAGTCAACCTTTGTTCTGTTGTGGGTTTTTTAAATATTTGATTTGTTTAATTTGTTTTTTTGTCTCCTACCAGCCCCCTTCCAATAGGAGGAATTGCAAAATTTTGGAAAAAATAATGTTTGGGGGGTTTTTTTTGTAAAAAAAAATAAAAATAAAAAAATGTACAAAAACAAAGCCACTGCTGAACTTAGACAATCCTCATGTGTTAAGGTTGCACAGTTCAGTTCATATCCAACTACTGATCTAACCATAACGGTTTGGTACGGGTAGAAAAAATAGATATTAAATAAATAAAATAAAGTGTGCATAAAACAGTGAGGATATAAAAAAATTAAGCAAGTATAAGCCACGATATTTATCACAATTTTGTCATGTTGATTTTTTGGACTACATTTATGGCATTTAGCATAATCCAGAGCGACTTAGGACTAAGCAATTGTGGGTTAAGGGCCTTGCTCAAGAGCCCAATTGTGGCAGCTTGGCGAAGGTGGGATTGAACCCTGGAAGTCTGGCTAGAACATAAACTGCTCATAAAAATTAGATTCCTCTAAATCATATATGCCATAATTAAAAATCCCCATGTTTTTGGAGCAGTGTAAATCACTAGAAGTAGCAATCGGCATCACTGGTCATTTTTAGCAACACACACACACACACACACAAAACAAGGTTATCTTAAGACTAGTCATATATACACACTCAAGTCAATGCCAATTTAGAGTAATCAATTAACCAAACATGCATTGCTTTGGACTGATCGAACAAACCGGAGTATCCGGAGTAAACCAGAGACAGAGAGGACATGCAGACTCTACACAACGGACCCAGGAAGCTCCACCCTGGGACTGAACCCAGGATTTTCTTTGCTGTGAGCCAGCGGTGCTACCCACCAAGCTGCCACTTTTTTTTTTTAATATTGAGACCAGACAATGTCACAGCATCGTGGATTTTTCAAATACCTGTATTATGTAATTCAGTGCTGTTTCTGGCTCTGCTATCTGGCTTTCAGTGTACACCATTAGGTAATTTTTGGGAACACGTTTCCACCAGATGTTCCAATCTTGTCTTCTACAAATACAAACCTCTTCAATAACGTCTCGCTTTGTTCAGTCAATGAATTTCACTGCCTGTATTTCATTAGGCAGGTAAAAAAAAAAAAAAGTGAGTGAGGAAATAAGCGTTGTGCAGTTCAATCGTTATGAAAGCTCTGTGACATCAGAAACATGCAGAGTTTCAATTTCACTCAAAAGCTTTTCCCCACTGCATTGAAGCAGGCTAAATTTAGCAGCAGGAGTGTCGGCGGTTAAGTTAAACGCCTTTAACCCAGGAGATTCCCCAGAAAAAAAGAAAAAACATGCTGCCTTTTTACAGGATAAATATATAAATAAATAAAAGAAGAGGAAACCACATCCTGAGGGCATCCCCCACTGGCAGATGACAACGACTCTTAGCTCCACACACGCTCACAGACTGACACATTAATACCATTTCTTGTTTAAACTCCCTCATGGACTTACCTACAGTTTTGCTAAACCATAAAAAGAGCAACACGAACATACTGCCTGAAACCTGAACGTGCAAATCGTTTGTCAGACTGCAACTCACCATGCTTCTCATTAGTGCAATAACAATTTGACATCTAAACCTTGTTTAATTACAAGGCCCCGAAACAAAAGCACCGTACTCACTTCCAGAAATCTCTTTTGAGGCTGCAAGGCACAGCACCCAACCAATTACCACACAGACAAAATCCCTCCATGGGTCCTACTACCCTGAGCTAAATGAAGAAGAGTTAGAGAGGATACTGAGCAACGTAATCACACTAAACACAACAGGAACGCCAAGGTGCAATTTTGCTTATTCCAGATCACCATGCTGCAACAACAGCGAGAGAAAAAAAAAAAGAAGTTTCGAAATTCATGCGAAGAACATAATATTTTCAACATGACCAAAAAAAAAAAAAAAAAAATTGCATCATCGAAATAAAATTGCATGAAAAAAGAGATTTATAGTGTGAAACAGCCTTTTCAGAGATGAAAGAAGGAAACGTTTTGAAATGGACGTGCATATATTAATGCCGTCCTTCACACATATTGACAAACTGCAACGATGCGCAAACTTTTCATGTGGCGCATGTTCTGATTTCAGTGTTGTTCGTACGTGTTACAATCAGGTTGGCCAATCAAAGCGCCGTTGTCAGGCAGAACAGCTCAACCTGCTGCTAGCAGAGCTTATAGGAGAAGCAACACACTGACAACATGGATATTAAAGAACAAAACTAGCACCTTACAATGAGTCTGGAACAGTTTACAGTCTGTTTATGGACACAAAAAAGAACAAACAAGAGCATCCTGCACTAATATTTGCTCGTTTAGATTTTGTTTTTATTGACAATGTGAAAAAGACAGAGAAATCTCTGTGAGGCCTTAAGAGAAAGCGGACAGGAAGTGTGTGTTTAGACCAAAAAAATTTACAAATAAATTAAAATTAAAAAATAAATAAATAAATAAATAAAAAAACACTTTGCACACTCACCTTGGAGGTCCCACTACGTAAAAAAATCAAAAAAACTAATTCGCATCCACGTAATAAATAAATGTATAATCTAAGCATAAAAGTCTTCTTATGTCCAAACAGATTTGGCGCCACCAACAAAGCAACCAACATCAAATCATGTACGTCGTCTACGTTGAACAACACCAAAACCGTCAACCTGTCCACAGCCATAATCTGGCTTCTACTTATATCATTCCACACCATTGGCTTGATTCATTAATCAAAAGGTTAGCTCTAAGATCTAAGCAATAATTGAAAGTGGCCATGAATGAGGACTTACCGGCAAGCTTGAAGGTCGCCCCTGCATACCATCCTCTGTACTGCTTTTGCTGGATGCCATGGGCTGGTTAGAAGAAGGACCAGAGGCTTGTGAACTGAATGAGTCCTGAGAGAGCTCCTTGTCAACAGAAAGAAAAAAAGCATGTACTTAATCCGATAATTTCAGAAAATCAGAATGCAAATAATGTGTTTACATGCACTTTGGTAACCAGAGTAAGTTCCAGGTTCACATGACTCAGATTATTATCAGAATCTAACTTTGCAATAAACGGACAATAATCTCACAGCAGAATATAATGCAAACGTCACCTAAAGAATTCATTCCAAATTATTAACTCGCGTCTTCCCAAAAGCGTTTGTTAGCCATTTACCAGGTGCTGCATTTCATTCCAGGGTTGCCAGATCCCACAAGAGAAACTACCAACCAAGTCTATGAAAACCTGCCCAAAAGAAGTAAAGTCTCTAAGAAGAAGACGACCTGGTAACCATGTTTAATACATTTCCTTACCTGTTGTGGAGGAGGAAAGCGCTGGAAGGATGACTGCTGCTGAGACTGCTGCATTGGTGGAGTTTGTGGGTAGGATGAGGACTGGTGCCCCTGTTGGGATGGACCGTGACCATGGGGCTGCTGAGCTTGTGCAGCATTATTAGGTGGTTGTTGTTGTTGCTGCTGCTGCTGCTGCTGCTGCTGCTGAGGTGGGCCTTGCTGTTGCTGTTGAGAAGGCTGTCCAGGACCAGGTGGCGGCTGAGTGTACCCAGGTTGGTGTTGAGGGCCCTGAGTTGGCTGCTGAGGTGCACCCTGGGATTGGGCATATGGTGGTTGGCCAGTCTGGGAATGTGGAGTCTGGGGATATGGAGATTGGCTCTGGGACTGCTGTGAGTAAGGAGGACCTCCTTGAGAATGCGGAGCTCCTGACGACGTCTGAGAGAAAGGATGCTGAGAGCCTGCGCCACTGGGATGCTGGGGATAAGGACTCTGCTGGAGGCCTCCGTGGGAAGGAGGAGGCCCTTGCTGCCCATAGAAGGCTCCTTGGCTGGGACCGTAAGTTGCTGCGCCTTGCTGTCCATAAGTCATCTATAGCGATAAAAAAAAAAAAAAAAGAGGGTACACAATTACATGTTTAATACCAAAAAGAGCACAAGCTCGACATGCTGACTCGCATTAAAAACAATATCTGCAATAAATCGGGTTAAGAATTCATGGTCTTTCTCCAGAGTCTCCAATTTACTCAAAAAAAAAAAAACCTTGCGGCAAGTAATCCTGAGTTTAACCACGAAATCACAACAGCACAAAATACATTTACTATTGTTTCCCCAAATAACAGCCACAAGTCTTCTCCTGCAATGCTTGAGATTAAAGAATTTAAGAAACTAGATCTGCAATTTCTGAATAAAATGCAGTGCTTGAAATGTGGTAGCGTGGGATTGTGTCCAAATAATTTTGGTCATGTGAATTTGGTAGATGTGGGTTGTCATTTTTAAACTTGTATCAATTTATAATGATTAACCAGATTTAAAAATAATAATACATAGCACAAGTAGTTATGTACCAGTGTTTCATGACACAGTTTTGGTCCATATTAATCACACAACAAACGTGTGGAAAAATAAAAGTGCATGAAACGTCAGAAAACGTGCCTTAAAACAAAATTCTCCTCTTTTGTGGAAGCTACAAGTTCACTTCCCTGTTTTTAATAAAGAGGTACCAAAATTTGGCTTATAAAAGTGATGATTGTTCTTCCGTCTCTGCCTAAAGCTGATATTTAGACTAATGACACTGCTCACTAAAATTAGGGGATATTTCATTTTTTCCATCCCTTCATTACCTTCCTCTTAATCAATGCCCACTCATCAACTCTGGGTGCAAGGGCAGGAACAACCCTAGACGGCGCGCCAATCCATCGCAGGGCGCACACAGTCATGCAATAAGGGCCAGTTTATAGACATTACTCTAACTTGAATGTCTTTGGACTGGGGGAAGAAACCGGAGTACTGGGAGTAAACCCACATAAACACAGAAGGACACAGACTCCACACAGAAAGGACCTAGGCCGCTCCACTGTGGGACTAAAGTGGGACCTTCTTGCTGTGAGCCACCACGCTCCCGATTTTATTTTTGTGAGCAGTACATTTAAACCCATACCTAATACAGTGCAAGTCTCATACACATGGCTTTAAGCATCTAACCCCTAGATCCCTGGACATCAAGCCATCTGAAGGTGTCCTGTTTCACCACAAACTAGCAGCAGATCCTTTAGAATGCAAGGTATGGCTTCCCTGGATCAGACTTTAGTCCAGCACTTGCCACTGATGCTTAATCAGCTTGAGATCAGGACTTAAGACAACGTTTAAACCCTAGCGTTCTTAAAACCATTAGTTAACACTGGTCAAGATGCATTATCCTGCTGAAAGAGAATACCGCTGCCATGAATGGGTGCAACTGGTACGTTTACATTGGTGCTCTACATGATTGCCAGTTTACGTCGGTCTTAGCCGCTTTCCCATTTCACATTGCAGCCAATTTAAAGCATCTGATACAGTCGATTCCGGTTAATGGGACCACATCCGGACGTGATCGTTTTGGTCCTAATAACCAGCTGGTCCAATTAAACGAACATGCCCTATGTTACAAGGCGGGACGTGCTATGTTACATTAAATGTTTATTAAACCTTATTGTGCGATTTACACGTATAGCGAACGTACAAACAAGAACTACTGTTGCTTACAAACTTTGTTCATTAAAAAATACATTTGCATGCAAATTTTTCGAAACAATCTACAATACAATATATAAGTACTCAGCATGCGAAGCATAATACTGTTAAAAAATAAATAAATTTTAAAAAAAGTTCTTACTAAATTCCAGTCAAGTTTGAAGAACTTAGCCAAGTGTGATTTGACGCACTTTTGCTGTGGCTAAGTGGCGACTTGTGGGGGTTTTTTTTGTAGTAAATGGAAATGGTAGGCAAAGACCTGTAGGTGGCAGTAAAGGGCTGGGGAGAAACTCGGGAGTTTTCGCGTAGTGATGCCAGAGACAGATGCCAGAGTTTCTTCATGGACATTAAGCAAAATTGAAAGACAATTTATCAATATTTTTAAACACAATGTCTCAATATGTTACAGCTAAAAATAAAAATAAAAAAAAAAATCTTTAAAAATACTATTTAAATATTGAAGTGATTTTATACAAAATGTGTTGCAATCCATCCAGTTAAGCAGAACTAAATACACTTTTTACAAATAAACGTATTTATTCAGCGTTCTTTAAGTGCATTTGATATCCTTAATATGCCCAGAAAACAATTTTATAACAATGAAATGCACAGTTGTGACTTTTATCACAGTTGTGATTTTAATTTTATTTAATAAATCTAAGAAGCCAGTAACTTCTAAAATGTATTAAAAAACACCAGGAAATACAATGGCGCATACGGGAGAGCGAAACAGGACGCCATGAATGTGTAGTTATAACCAGACAGACTGCATCACCATAAACACCTGCGTTTCACATCAAACATTTCCAGGCCATCGTTCCCAGGTGTTACTTTTAACTTTAATAAGCTTAGAACACTGGCTTATTGATGCAAGTAGGCATCCGCATTAAACTAATAAACTCAAACAGAGTGTGATGGCAAAACAGAAAAAGTCCGTGACTAAAGCGCACCTTTCATATTAATCCCTTAATCTGTACAACTTCGAATTCTCACCAATTCTCGTAAACATTCGATTCAGGGTGTCTGATAGGTATCGTCTACAATTGTATCAAAATAGTTGCTTTAAAGATGTTTAAGCAGACAGTATCTGGCTTTACCAAAAAATAAATAAATACATAAAAATGTTAAAAAATATTCACTATTCAAAACAGTCATGTAGCCATTTACAATGCTCAGAAAAATTAGGGGATATTGCACGCAACATGCTAGTATCACAGATCAAGCTGGCGTTCAACCTAAAAGTGCATGGCTGGAGTTAAAGAGTGAACAAACTGCACCAGGAGACAAAATACAGACACCACTGCAACAAAGCCTCGCCGTCTACATCGTTAAGATTTAATTGTTCTAGCGGTGGTTCGGCTTTGAAAAGATGGCTGTTGCTAAAAAGATGGCATTTTGCATAAAACATTGGAAATCGGTTGCTGGTAAAGATTACTGACTTGCGTCACCATCTGCCGACCATCCACTGTGCACTAGATGAACATTATGACCAACTTTGAGAGTCAGCTGTCCGTGACAAGCTTAAAAAAAGCCTACACAGAAATAAACTTTATGTCAATAATAAGCAACAGTCATTATAGTGTTAAGTAAAGCTAGACAAGGTTATCTAAAGATCGCCCACATGTATACACAAGTCAGGGTGGCATGATGGGTAGGCACTGCCGCCTCAAAGCAAGAAGATCCTGGATTCAATGCCAGGGTGCATGTCCTCCCCCTGTCTGCATGGGTTTACCCCGGTTTTCTCCCACAGTCCAAAGACATGCGTGTTAGGTTTAAATGGCATCAATCGTGTGTGTGTGTGTGTGTGTGTGTGTGTGTGTGTGTGTGTGTGTGTGTGTGTGTGTGTGTGTGTGTGTGTGTGTGTGTAAAACTTTGTTGTTGGTTTTTTTTGTTTTGTTTTTTTACACAAAAAAAGTCAATGCCAATTAACATAACATGCACATCTTTGGACTGTGGTAGGAAAGCATAAACCCATGTAGGCACAGAGAGGACAAAACCCCCAGAAGAGAAATTTCACACACCCGTGTGTCCACGGTCCAAAGATCTGGTGTCCAATTTTCATTCTTTTAATTAAGTTTTTCATCAATATCATCTTCAAGCCCTTTGCGTAATACACTGCTCACAAAAATGAGGTGATTTTTCTAAACGAATATGAAGAAGATCTCTCAAGAACTGCTGTACAATCTGATCCTGTCCATACCCCATCAATGTCAGTGTGTTTTTTTAAAGCACTCATGGGTGATCATACACCCTACTGAACAGTCAATGTGGGGGCACTCTCGTTCAGTTTAACGATTAATGATTTTGTTCACCCCCATAAATATATCACTTACTACTCAATCACCATAAGGAGATTTCATCTCATTTTCATAAAGCAAACAACTTTTTTGACTTTATTTGCCTTTCTGATTATCCTTTTAATGAAATTAGATGAAAAGTTTTTTTGTTGTTGTTTTTAATTGCTTCCTTTTTTTTTTTTTTTTTTTTTTAATATTCCCAAATTTTTGTGAGCACCAAAAAGCGAAGCACATTTAGACTACCAACAGCACAGACTACAGAGGAATCTATTTTGTGTCTGAAACGTCACTCTTGGTTTTCAGATGAATCAGTGGAGTGAAACAAAACGAGCCACAGTTAGCAAGGTCATTTGTTGCAACCCTGTGCAAACCCCATTTCTGTATTTTCAATCAAGTGTTAAATTCGGAGGTGCAACCCAATGCAAACACCCTCATTCACAGCTCCTTGAGTTTACACCTAAGTGTAAAATCATTAACCAATCATTTACAGAGCCAAGATTAAACTCATTTTCAATTGATTTGCACTACTACATTAAAACAATATATATTTTAAGTCTTACATGAAAGCACAACGATCATTTAGATCTTAAATTGAAGAGCCTATTTATTTATTCACCTAAAGACTTTCATTTTCATCAATTCCCATTTTAGGACATTAAACATAAAACGAATTTTGTATAGCGTGTGGATTTCAGAGATGGAAAATTACATTGCCGCATTGTGTAGTCGCTAACAGATAAAGAAGCCTGCATGTATTGTTGTGAGACGACGTTAGCAACGAAAAACATTCGTTTAATGATTTAATGAGATGTGATATTTCTAGGACAAAATCTAAAGTTTTATATCCCAATTAGATTTTAAAAGGTTCAATAGTTGGGGAGGTCGTGGTTGCGTATGTAAACGATAACAGATTGTTTAGGACGAGAGTTCAGAGACGGTTGAAAATCGGTTATCAATAGTAGTACTAAAACATTTGAGTGTTTTGGGCTGTGTGTTATGTTATATAATAGAATATTTATGTTATAAACAAATGGAAAAGTGGTAACAGACTGGGACCGTCCACAGGGCCACTAGAGGGTGTTTCTGCAATAATCTATTCATTCATATTCTTAACCGCTTAATTCTGAACAGGGTTGCAGGAGAGTTTAAGGAGAAGCAAACCAAGAGCAAAAACGTTGAAAGTCTGGAATAACTTCTACAAAGAGATTAGAAAAATTGATCATATATGGCATGAGTGATTTATAATGTGTAATGAAAAGAAAAAGTCAGTGTACAGTGTTCCCTCGCCACTTCACGGTTCACCTTTCTCGGACTCGGTGCATCGCGGGTTTTCAAAAAAATATTAATGAGAAAAATAAATCGCTGTTTTTTGCGGAACTCGATCTGCACATGCGTAGTACGTTTGGTATAGTTAACGTATACATATACATTTGATGAACTTTCACATTAAAAAAATCACAGTATTTAAAAATGATATAAAAAAATATTAACTCTAACAATAAAGGACTGTTACAAATCATAAATATTACGATTAACAGTAAATAGCGCATTTACTCAGCGAATGAATACTCACCAAAAACGAGAAGTAACACTAGAGCATCGGCCGCCTGAGTCGCTACTTGCTGACATGACAAGTTTTTATCTGTGGTGTTGTGTTCACTGTTTGTGAAAGTTCCATTATAGACTGAATTCAATCAAGCCCTACGATGTTAGTGTAGAAATACTTAAATAAAGCGTCCCTTCTTCACGGATTTCCTCTTATGGTACGTCCTGAAATGTAACCCCTGCCATTAACAAATGAACACTCTAGTCCAAAGGTTTATTTCAGCCAGGAATTCTTAGTTCAGTGCATCGCTAATCTGGATTTACTAAGACTGTCTTTACCTTGCTCACTTTAAGAAGCATCGTAGACGACACAGTTTTGCCCCATTTGCTTTTAAAACAAATCTCACGCGCATTTGCCATAACCTCACATCCTAATGACCCTGCCACGAGACCGGCCTGAGCTTAAATTTCTAATAACAGTATGCAAACAGGTTTTAACTGACATAACCTTGAGAGAAAGTCATTAATTAACCTTATTCTCTACATACTTAGCAGTTCTTGCATACATAACAGTATTTAGGTTGTAAGCGCAGCAGTTTTAATAACTGACAGAACAGCAGTGGACCACCGGCTTGGGGCATAAATGCCATCATATATAGACTTAAAGCAGTGTCCCAGGATTATTGGTAAATAGGGTTGGTGAAAGTATTCAACTAACTCACCTGCTGTCCATATTGCATGCCACTCATGCTTCCAGGCGTGCGTCCCTGCATACTCAAGGGGTAGCGCTGGGGCCCTGGAGATCCATAGCCTTGGCCAGGGTAGGAAGGCCCTTGCTGGGGTCCTGAGGGAGTCCCCTGTTGCTGAGAGTAGGGATTTCCTCCTCCATAATGCTGACCCCGGATTTTCCCCACTGGGTCCATTGGGCTTGGGGGCTAATGATAGAAAAAAAGTGATGTCAGCATAAAAAGGGACAGTTCAGCATTCAGATGCTCAGTTTGTAAACCCCAGGTCGAGTGGAAACCACATTTGAGTTGAACACTCTAGGTGTATACAGATTCAAGACTGGATCAGATTCCTGAATAGTTCCTTTCCACTTTGAGATAATTACTCTCTGCTAGGAAACAAATTGCAAAAATTAGCATAAGTATATAATAAAAACTTTTTAAAACTTTGCATTTTTCACCAGTACTTTATCTAACTGGTAATGAGCTGACCAGTAATGGCATTTCCATTTCTTCTCAAAACTCCAGTGGTTTGAGGCCTTGCCACAAGAATGTAGTTCTAATAACGTGTTAAATATTTATGCAGTAAAAAAGTCAAGTAGTTAACAACGTGGTATCGTCAGTCACTTTTTACGTGACAGCGCTACAGCTTAAGAGCAGGGGTCATCACACAATTCGCAAGAGAACTGACGTTACGATTCCCGTTCCCAGAATGCGAGATGATCGCTGCCATCAAATACGGCATAAATTTCACAACACACCTGAAGAAACATGAAAAGCCAAATTAAACCATGTAACATTTATTTTAAGGAGTTTTTTTTTTTTTTTTAAAGGATTTCAGAAATATTAATTACTACATGCTGGTGGATTTATTTATTTATATTCATATTTTGTACAACTTTTAAAGACTGAACTATAAAAACAATTAAATTGTTCTCATGCGCTTCATGCCCCAGGACTGAAAGTTACAAAAAGCTTTTCTTCATAGCTGCAAACTATTCAATGATCTATAAAGAAGGCTTTTAAATAAAGGTCTGCTATACATGCATCCATGTCTTTTTATATGCATTCTGCATTTCTTTGTGTTGTTAGGTTATGCTGGTGGTTTTACGTGTGTGTGTGTGTGTGTGTGTGTGTACGCGTTTGTATGTAGTGAATTGTTTGAATTGTGTAAGAAAAAAACACTGCTGCTGTCATTTTTATAGTTCTTAGATCTGTGTTCCTTTTGTCATGTGTTTACACTGGAGAAACTGAGGACCATTGTAGTTCTTAATATGATCTACTTTTGTCAATACACAGGAACCCCTGAGTGATGCTCCAGACGTAGTGACGCAAATGTATAGTACTTGGCAGGTCGGTAACTTGCAATAGATCTCTGCATTTAAATTGGGTTTGGGAGGAGGGGTACGGTAGAGAAACAAACCGACAAAAGCCCAGGTTTCACTGAGCTGTTAGAACTGAGCTTAGAAGGTCCAGGCTTCAAATCCCACCTCTGCCAAGCTGCCAGAGTTGGGTCCCTGAGCAAGGCCCTTAACCCGTAATTGCTTGGTTTGTAAGACTGTATTAATTGTAAGTCGTTCTGGATAAGGGCTTTTGCTAAATGCTGTAAATGTAAACTCGAGTGCACATTGTTATTACAGCAAAGGGGTAACACAGCAAATACTTATGTGAGGAAGGAGGTACATCATGATTTTTATCCAACCAAGTGGCTTGTTGTCAAACGACATTCCTATAGACAGTGCGAATGCAAGCCAAAAAAACAACCTGAGAGAATGAAGTTCTTATGGGAGCTCAGCAGGGAGTTCATTCTGATGTTCTCAAGTCTTGGTAAAAGCCATAGTTTGCTTCCTACCTGATTGCTTGGAACCAATCAAAGGACAATGTGAAAAGATTGGGTTTTATTTTTTTTTTTTTTTTTTTACACAGCACCTTTACCAACACCGCTTTGTCTCCATGCAACTTTACAACTCTCTAGGCCCGCAGACCCAAACGATTAAGCCTACGGTAACAGTGGAAAGGAACATGGAGCAGCCCAAGACACCAAGGAATAGTTTAACATCAGGATGATTCAAGCACCTTCTATGATGACCAGATTTAAAAATAGTTAACCTTAAAGGACGTTCAGGCACATGCAGTGGAGGCGGCGTTTCTGTTCTCCTCATTACTTTCATATTAATAAACTTACAAGAGCTGTCTCTTTAAACAGAAAGATTCTGCGCTGAAATTTAATGGCATGGTGACCCAGGACGGAGGCGCACTCCAATGGGCACTCGGGTTATCAGTAGCTGCCGCTCACACTTGGCTCTCCTAAGTCAAATTGGCGGAACATCATTCTTAATAGCTTTTAACAATCATGTGCCTCTATTCATTTGGGCAACTTCCACTAGTCGGCACACACGCGCACGCCTTAGGTCCTTGAGGAAGACCACTAGTGTTATTTATAGCTGTGAGACACAGGGCAGTCTGTCTGTAAGAGTGTAACAGGTCCCAATTTTGTGTGTGTGCGTGCACGTCTCTGAACCAGGGCCAACAGTGATCCTCCTGCAGCTTTAATAAAGCACTCTTGGCACTGGATGAATGACAGAAGTTCAACCACGGACTGAGAAGCTGCCTCACAGGGCGAACGAGCCGAATTCTGGCATTAAGCTACAAATCAGCTGCTCTCAATAGATCTATTGGCCTCAGACCAGCTCAAAATTGTAAACGGTGATACTAACAGTTAAAGGCACAGTTATTCCAAAACTTTACTACCCCAGGCTTAATGTGCTTGAAAATATATATAGGCTTGAAGTTTGCAGTTAGACTTAATAATGTAGCTTAGCAATGTGAGGGGTACCTGAAATACCAATCCTTACCTCAAAATCTAATTTAGATTGCAATTTTCTTGGGCGATGGATGACAAAAGCAGGTGCTTTTCACCAGGGCAGGCACAAAGTCATGGCCAGTTCAAGCCCCAATATATATATATATATATATATAAATTCAATACCCTTTCAAAAGTAAGACCTCCAGAATTCTCTTCCCCCTCCCCATAAACTTACTTTTGAAAAATCAATGACAGAGTGATAGAGTACAATACAAGATTTGCTTGTATTGTAAAACTGTAGTAGTTGTTAGTCGCTCTGAATAAGGGTGTCTGCTAAATGCTGTAAATGTAAATGATCAGATTGTCCAGCAGTTCTTGTGGATCCTCTTTATATTCATTTTGAAACATGGCCTCATTTTTGTGAGCAGTGTATTTCTACACTTGCAAACACGTTGACCTCGAGCAGCAGCAGATTAACCCTGAGAACAAAGTGTGTGGAATTTCATGAGCTCCAAAGATATTACACAAGCAACCTGTAATCACTGCTCATGTCAGGTATCAATTACATATTTACTACCCACAAAACTGTGCAAAGGTCTTTGCCCACCAAAAGATTTATTTCTCATCATTTATTAGAACAAAAGCTTAAATAAAAAGTGTACATGCACTATTAAATCACTTATTCACAAGGGGAACAGCATAAAAAGGCTACTATAAAAAGATACACTAAAGCTCACAAATGGAATGAAGATCATTGGACTGAAGATTAGCGGGGGTGGGGGGGGGGTGTAAGAAACTCCAGGACAAATCCAGGTTTGAATTTTGTTATCCAAATCAGCTGCCGTTATATATGGCCATTATTTTATTGCTAAAAATAACAAATCTAGTGTTGGTCTAAAACTTTTGCACAGTACTGTATCATTTACATTATTTAGCAGACGCCCTTATCCAGAGCGGCTTAAAACTAATACCAGTCTTACAAACCAAGCAATGGTGAGTTAAGGGTCTTGCTAAGGACCTAACCGTGGCAGAGGTGGGATTACCTTAACCACTAGGCTACCATCTTGCCTAAAACAAAACACAAAAATGCAGATTAACAACACAAACCAAAAATTGGGACAGGGCTGAAACAAATTTTGGAATACAGAGCTAAAACAAAAAAACCCCAAAAGGTTTGTTTTCTTTTTCATTTTCTCAGCCAATTCTGGACTATTTGGCGTGCATCAGACAGCTGGCATACTGGTTACACATGTAAAGACTGTCAAATTGACTTGTGTGTGATGGGCAGGACTAGAGGTCAATACTAAAGAGAGTAGGCTGTTCAGTCGCATGAGCTCAAAGCATATGGAAGCTACTTATCCACAAAGACGGAGGAAAGCAGAGGCACAGGTAGCCTTAACTGTCAGCATGCAACTCTAAAGAAGAGGAATTTTAACTGTTTTAAGCTAAATGAATTAGTAACGGACATGGTTAAATAAATTCGGGCTCACAGTTAAGTTTGAATTAAATCACAACCAAAACGATGACACCCTGACAACAATAAGAAGGTACATGTTCGAGGTAGGGCTGGGATTTATCTTTAAGGATGCTGATAAGAGGTAAATACAGGTACTGGGGATACGTTCTGATAAATCCATCCTTTTAGTAAATTGAGACATTCTATGTAGTGTACATATATATTCAAAAACATTAAATATTGAGACTGCTAGAGTTGGGCTTTGTCCATTATTTTATATGATTTAGCAATAAGATAAATATTTTATTCTAATAGTATTGAAATACCTCATGTAAAGTACGGAATAGGGTACTGACAATTATTGCCTGACCATGTCTTTCCTTCCCTACATTTTCCCAAGTTCATTACTCCTGCAACGTGACTCCCTATCAACATCACACACTGCCGATTTCCTCATCTGAATAAAAGTAGAGTACTGTATATAGCTTGACCGATACAGTCAAGCAGAGCACGGTTACTACTAAAAGTGTATGTTTATCATCGGATTCCCATCAGAAGTTGAAATATCTCAAGTCTGGCCAACATAAAACGGGGAGTATCTGTAGTTTCAAAGTTACTAAACGCTTAATTTAGACCAGGAAGCATCTGACAGGTCACCATAATTAGCATTACTACAGAAAACTATGTCCTAAGAAAATTAAAAGATGGTTGTTGCATCCAAGCTCATGCTTTTACTCCAATTTCTGGTCTCCTCATTTCCCTCAAGCCAGAAGGAACACATTTGTTACCAGAATACAGCAGTGAAACGGAGTCTCTAGATTATGTTCTAAAACTACTACCATTTTGTTTCAAACAGCAACTACTAGTAACGAGTTTTGCTTTATTTTGTACGGTAATATCGAGTCACGAGCCAACAACGTGGTTTTTAGGTAATTATAAATATTGCAAAAACAAAAATGCTTTGTTACATTTAACCCCAAAACCCATTCGCTATCCCTTATAAACACTAAATGGTACATGGCACATTCAGCTAAAGCATTTTTCTGAAATTCTTCAAGTAATTTGTTTTTGCTTTACAGAGCATCGTCTAAAAGCAGCTTTACAAATATACAAGCTCACAGCCCTAAGTGGCAGGGAAAACCACCCTAAATGTTATAAGATTTAAAAAAAGGGACACAACCCCATTGTGCAGCCTAGAAATATAGACAAGAATTTGAAAAATTCAGAAAAATTTAAGGATATTTCAACATGAAATTGTGAGCAGTGGACACAGTGAGCCAAAAGTCATAGGACACTTTCCAATAGGGGAAATGACATTGGGCCTCTTTTTGGGTTATTTCCAGAACATGGCTGCCCTCTTGAAAGCCTTTGTGAAAACTCCTTGACAGTACATGTGACGTGCCCTGTGACTTTTGACTCCCCCCTTACTGTGTTATCCAATACATACGTACTATGGTGGCCTAGTGGTTAAGGTACTGGACTATGGACCAGAAGGTCCATACACCCACAATTGCTTGAATTGTAAGACTATATGAATTGTAAGTTGCTCTGGAGAAAGACGTCTGCTAAATGACAAATGTAAATACGTTTATAATAATAGTTTAAATTTAAAAAAAGCTCAATATAAAAGAGAAAATAAAAAAATAGAATGCAATGCTACAAGCAGTATAAGAATATATAACTAGAAAGAATCACATGAATATAGCTTTAGAAAGATGATTTATGCAATTATCGTCAGCTCTGTAATGCAAAACAGTAAGATATCGTCTTCTACAGTATAGTACTACTGACAAAAATAAAACATTTCCTTAATTACAACATACATTTTATAACTACAGATACAATGGCAAGAGTCCCAAACACCGTTTTTAGATACAGCACAATTAGAGGAATATAATAAATCTAGGTTGCCACTGGTTTTATGGCAGCACCACAGATCAATACAAAAAAAACTCAACAGGCTTAGGACTTTTCCCTGGCCTGGTCATAACTTATGTTACATTATAAACTCTATCCTCATATAAAAGCACTACAAACAAAATGACTGCAGTTTCCGCTTACATACCAACGACCTCGCATCAGGTCAACTTGCATCTCTAAAATGTCCTAGTGTCCAGGGGTGGCTACTAAATTATGGAAAGCATGTGGGTAATTGAGGCACTTAATTTAGACAGAGCATTTTATGCATTATGTTAAATTAGCATGCCTGTCAAAGGGAGGAATGGATTCAAATCCATTATCCAACCGATACAGACATTGCTCAAGTCTCGGCAGCTCCTCGACCTGCCGGTAGTTGGTGGGTACGAACCATGTGCAAGCATATACTGGACTGGTATGTGGCCATCCCTCGTTGGCAAAGCAGCATGAGCAACCAAAGAGAAGAATTGGCCAGTGTCACCCAATACAGAATACCTGCCAGTGCTTGTTTGTAGCATATATGGAATGCCCAATTTCTCAAATCAATCAATCTTACCATCAAGGTTCATGTGTGGCGTTGGGTCACTCGCACCCTACTCGATGCCATATCCTAAGAACAAGAACAGCTTTTCCGCTCGGATCATGTGAAAACAATCACCAACTGACTTTACCTGGTCAAAGCCTAACATGCCAGGATGGAAAGAGAACCTGTGTTTCAGCAGTCTTAAGTCCTCGCCCACTTTGCCTCATCATTTCTACTCGCAGGAATCCCTGATGCCATCTTGAGCACCAAGCAAATTCAAACATCGCACCTTTGTCAATTCTTTGAATGTTTGAAAAAGTGGTACGAGTATCGTCACTCACCATGTCCGTCCCTGTACTATATTCTGATGGCTACTTCCAGCAGCACCATGTCATAACTCTCAAACATTGTGATGAGTGAGCTGTACTGAAATTACCCCCACAGTCACCAGATCTCAATCATAAAAATCCACACTATGAACATGATTTCCAATATGAACCAAAATCTCTGAGGAATGTTTTCAGGACCTTGTGGAATTTATGCCATTAAAGTATTAAGGCAGGACTGAAAAATTTTCTGAAAATTAGAAGATTGTTATCTTCTATCTCTGTTTTAGAAAAACAAAGTAACTTCATTGCTCCAAGAACTCTCTGGAGGTTAAAAATGTGGGTCAAGTGCTTAGACTAAGTTTTAAAGAGCTCTCACCATTAACTTCCATTGTCTGGTGCTTAACTGTGTTTAAATGTTGCTTCTTGTTATTTGTTTGGGCTTTAAAGCTGGGAACATCTGTATTGGAGCAGATGTGCTGAGAGACAAAACGCCTCAGATGGAGTAAACTAAGAGGGGCTGAAGCATTACCGCGGTCACCATTTTTAACAGAATTTTGCTGGTTCTACTGAGAATTGAGGTTTACATCAATGAGCACTTGTTCTACTTTGATAGAATATTAGGAAGAGCACGCACGCACTCAGCACTGGTATGCCTAAACAGCCGGAATTTTTTTTTATTTTTTTTTATTAAAAAAATAATAATAATAAAAATAAAAAAATTTAAAAAAATTGATAAAAAAAAGATCTCTCAATATCGTCGCACACAAAACCCAATAACTAGGTGTTTGAGTTTGACTTCAAAGCAAAAAAGGAAGCACACTCGAGGACAGTTAGTCCAAAGGGAAAATAACTGCCCATCACCGCTGCACCTAGACAGTCCAGTCCATGATTTACATATCCCTCAGGTTTAAAGGAAGTGCACTGATGGGTGGAGGCTGAGCAAGAATGAATTCAGTGAATGGGGAAACACTAAGCTGAATTCCCACACACACACACACACACACACACCCCAGAGACACCCCTGAGCTCCCTGCAGGAGACAGACAGAGGTATCAAACCCAGGGGACAATGACCTCCCAGTGCACTCTTGACCTCAGAAACACTACGGCTAGACAGCAATGATGCAACAGTCTCACTGTCAACCGAGCATAGGAGTCCCCGTGTTACCCGGTATGCTAGTAATGTAAAGAATGGATCACAGTTGGAACTGGATCTGATTCTGCAACAAAGCATTTCTTCCATTCCAATATAATAAATGTCAGAAGAAACCAAATCTTATGTACTGAGGAAAGATGCAAGACTGATTTGATTTCTGAAGTTTTCCCGAGTTAAAACATAAGTACTGATGTGGTCAGAAAGGAATCTAATCTTATAATAGTATATTACGTTAATTCAATAAAATACAGCTTCCCTTTTTTGTTTGCGTGATGAAAGTCTGAAAACATTGTATCAGTGTTATTTTGATTAAACAGGCTCTGAACATTGTTTCAAACATTTTCATTTGCAATTTGTCAGCAATTTTGAGAAGGAAACAAAACTCCTCCATTTCTTGCACACAGTACTGTGTTCCCTCGCCACTTCGTGGTTTATCTTTCGCAGACTCGGTGCATCGCGGGTTTTCAAAAAATATTAATGGAAATAATATATCACAGATTTTCACCGTTTCGTAAGTTTTTGCGAAACCTTTACATAAAAAAAAAATAAATAGCAAAATGTATTCAAAAAATATTAATTCTAACAAAAGTAATGTTATAAGGCATAAAATTACAATTTACAGTAAAAAAAATAGTATTTACTCCGGATGAATACTCACCAAAAACGAGAAGTAAGACTAGAGCATCGGCCGCCTGAGTCGCTACTTGCCGACATGACAAGTTTTTATCTGCGGTTTTGTGTTCACTTTGTGAAACTTTCATTATAGACTGAATTCATTTAAGCCCTACGATGTTACCCAAAAGTTCTGCAACTTCTATGGCTAAAATAGTGTAGAAATACTTAAATAAATATAACGTCCCTACTTTGCGGATTTTCATTTATCACAGGTGGTCCTGGAACGTAACCCCCGCCATAAACGAGGGAACACTGCAAAATGGTTCTCTGGTTTTACTGTTTGGAACTACAGTGAGCTCAGTATTTGGACTTTATGATGGGAATCCAATTAATACACATTTAGCAGAATATAATTTCTTAATTTCTCAATTCATTTCTACTTTCCTCTGAGCAAGCGATACGCAGTACGATTCTCTCCTGCACGTCGGCAGTGCATGATGTAGGGAGTCACATGGCGGGAATGATGAGTGCTGGGAAATTTAGTGAGGCCATGGTCGCAATAGATTTTTTTTACTTTCAATAGATTAATAAATCAATCACATTAATAAATAATCTACATATGGGAAAAACTCAAGCACTTTAAGCATGTTCAAGGTAGGTTAAACAATGATGTACTACGAGATGTGAGGCAACGTTTAAACAATGACCGTTAGGGGCTAAGGACGTGTGAAATTCTGGATGGCTACAATAGGTATATGACTACACACCATTCTTAGAAAAAAAAAAAAAAAAAAAATTGTATAAGTTGTGAAAACCAGCTGATTTTGTAGGCTGGCCACCTGTCAGTATGAATATTCTTGCCAGAGGATCTGAAGCATTTCTAGCTGTACTACAGGGTAAGCCCAAAGTCACAACACCCTTTCATTTAAAAAAACAAACGTGAAAACGGCGTATCTGAACAGCCCAGCAAGTAATAGGTGAGGGGGCACACGTTTTACTACGTCCAGAAAACGACTGCGATCTTGAAAGCTGCCATATTGGATCAAGGGCAAGATTTTACAACGGGAAGGTGGTCATGCAGCATCAAACAAGACCAGAATTGTCTCTGAAATCGATTGGATCCGCTCTACAATATCTATAGTAGTTTAAAAGTTATGAACAAAGTTCTGGAAATGGATTTGATTATTCTGATGTCCGGGGAATGCAGTTGCCATATAGTCGTACTTCAACAACAAGACACCCAGGACAATCCACCAATTACAGCAGTGTCACATCACTCATAGCAATATCCTGAGACACCGGGACTGTGGATGACGCGTAGCAATGGTCCAAAGAACCGCTGCCGACAAAGAAACCTTAAAAGTGGATTTGGCAGCTGTTGTGAAAAATCCACAATGCGGTATGTGGCGTGTCCTGTGACTTAAGACTCGACGTGTATCAAACTTCTTAACTCAGGCCAGGTGTTCATCTTCAGTCAAACAGCTTAATACAGTCAAGCTCATCCAACTCCAAATCAAAGAGAAATCAACGAGTCAGGATTTCCACCATTATATCCCACAAAAAAGCAAGTGCAATTAACACGTGCTTAATCTGCATAAAGCAAAATCAATCAGTTCCCAGAAGGGGGAGATTCCACTGGGCCGACTGTCACAGCTAGCCAGGCCAATTGGCAACGCTTGTGTGTGAGCATGCATGACCGAGGATATAAATATGGCCAAGGAAAGTGCTCCACTGTTGAACAGAAGGGAGTCTGGGATCAATATTTTCCCTGATATAGTCTCACTTCTATGGGCCCAGGGGTTGCGAGTTTTTCCTTTAATTCGTTAGAGGCAGGCAGAAGCACATACAACGCGCAGGGGGCGACCCCTGCTCTCAGGCCTCCAGTCGCCCAGATGTGCTCATGTGCCACCCAACCAGTCTTGCAGGCACCACAGAACCTGGGTCTTCACAGAAGTGTTCTAGCAGCTTAAACAACCTGAATTATCACTTTTTTTCATTTAGTCATATACTTCCACCCCAACAATGCCTTAGTAGCAAATACCTACAATCTTAGAAAAACAATTATAGTATAAAGTAATGCACTTTACACTACAGCAGAATGTGTGTATAAAAGCCAGACTAAAGCATCTACAGTACAGAAGCACTACTGTCACCTAGGAGCTGACGTGATAAATTCGTACTACACCACTAGTGTCATGTTCAACTGTGAAAACATTAAGTATGCAGCATTATGCAGCAGTAGCACTTTCCTGCTCCTACTCTGTGTTCTTTGGTGAGATGGTGACTTTTGGATCGTCTGACAACAGAATAATCGAAAAGTTTACTTAATATTACGCCCTATTGTCTATTGTCTGGTTGGGATTACTGCCATATAAGAAACATCTTGGCTATTTTATGGCATTCAAATCATTTGTTTTAGACCAAGAGCATCTAAAAGTTTCATTTTACCTGGTGAAATCTTTTCAAACATCTCCATGTTATTTACTCAATCAAACATCCTTTCTGATGGCTGAAAGTTTTGAGCATTCTAATTAAACATTGTTTTATTGTAAAGCAAGCAGCACAAAAATGACAGTAACCAGGAGGTGTCGGTGGCTCACAGTCGTCTATTTGTGCAGCAAATGACATGCTGTAACGCCTTTTTGTTTGGTCATTTTAAACAGGAGAATCCAGAAAGTACAAACTGAGCTCGCACTACCTAAAGGAATTGCTACTGCTGTCGCATGGACATCTACGTCTACGTCATTCTACTGGTTTTCCTCAACAGAAACCAGTCCCACCATGCTCAGTCCACACCAGAGTGCGATAACAGCTTCCTTCATTCCGTTATCAGGAGACGATGTGCCTGCAAGGACTCAATATGTTCAATCTTTTACATTATTTATTTGTTATTATTTGCTTAATTTTACTATGAACACAAACTTGACTTTTTCAAAAAACATCTATGCCACCCAAGGAGGATGGTTCCCTTTTTGGGTCTTGGTCCTCCCAAGGTTTCTTCGTTATACATTCAGGGAGTTTTTCCTTTCCACTGTCGCTCTAGGTTTGCTCAATTTGGGATTGGCCTTTAAAAATAATACAATATTGTGAAGTTGCTTTCAGACAACATACTACTGTTAAGTTCAAGTTCAAGTTCAAGTTCAACAACTTTATTTGTCTCTTAAGAGCAATTCAAATGGCAGCATGGCATTAG